>NW_021011510.1:0-47113 GCF_003987935.1 Bombyx mandarina | reverse complement strand
AGGTTCGTCAGGACTGTATTTTGATACACAACTGCATTCGTTTTTACACCTTTCTCACAAAAATGTACCTCTGTTAAGCCCCAATAAGAAACTCCCAACCATACCATGAGCGAGGATGGAAAATGACCTCGTTGGACACGCGGAATACGGTTGCTCGCTTCTTCACTACTGTGTGCGTACACCTTATCATTTTGTTTGTTGTAGCTCTCTTCTACGATAAAATTTTTTTCATCCGAAAAAAGAAATTAGAAATCAACATGGCCTAAAGGATAAGACGTCTGGTGTACTTGTGTAAACCGATATGACTATATCGGTGTTTAAGCCCCGCAGGAAAGTAAAATAGTTTTTTTAAGGATATTATATGAGCTTAACATTTATTCCAGAACGCCTTCTGAGATTAAGAAATAATAATTCTCGTAATAAAAATTAAACATGTAAATTTATTGCATGACACAGCGACAAAACGCTTCAATGCCCTTTTCTTCTTAGTTAATAAATTGATTATTTTATTTGTTTTTAAAGAGTTTCGTTATTGTTAATAGCGACACCATTGTCTGGTTTCTTTGTGCTCTTTAAATAAAATGAAAAATCATACTGAATTCTAAATTTTGAACACTAAAATAACTCTAATATTTGAATACGCTCACCTTTGCTATATATCCATTTACGATACAACCTATTGCATCAGCCAATCCAAAAGTCATCATAACAAAACCAACGGATCCCGTGCCGAGGACACAAGACACGAAGGCCTGCAATCGTAAAATAATAAACTTGATGAAGTTCTAACTTGAAACAACATACAGAAATTCCCATGTTGAAGACAAAAAAAAAACCAAAACCTCATTTGCCGTTCGATATAAAAACCAGTCAAGTGAGAACTTTATTGTTCTTCTAATAAAATTCTCTATTACTAATTCATATATATTTTACGTGAATAAACTGAACATAACATATGCTGAATAAAAAAATAATAAAGACGAATTAAATCCATTTTTATCTAATACAAAAACTTTTGGCAACTTATTTTGTTTATTTTTACAGTGAAAATATAGAAAAACGAATAAAATGTGCTATTTTTATCGTTTTGGTGTTTGAAAATCTAAATTTTTATGTAAATGTTTATAATAATAAAATGCAAATCACAGAATCAAAAACAGATGAATAATAGAAACATCAAAAGTAGAAATAGAAAAATTTCCCTATGGGACGTTGTAACTGATATACTACTGGAGATATAACCTAAGGAGGGTTCAAGTAAGGCAGGCCAGTCGAAAAACTCAAGCCAAATCCCTATGCAGCATGATAGGATGCCACGACCACCGACTGATTTGCCGACCCCACAAAATGTGGTAAAATGACGGGAACATGAAGAATTGTATGTTTTTTTTTTTCATATCTAGTATGAAAGATTCTGGTACTAATATTTCTAAAGAAGATGAAGATTCTACAGATGAAGCACAGTTATCAAATAAATCATTCTGCGGACTGACTGGTAAACAGTCGATCTCAATCCAATAAAGGTGCTTTTAGGTACCTCAAGCACAGGTCATCGTCTTCGTCGAACCCGTCGCTTGCGACGAAGGGTTCCGCGAGCAAATTAACCCACAGACTCAGCCCACTGAGTTTCTCGCCGGATCTTCTCAGTGGATTTCGATCCGGTGCTCTGCTCTTGCTAGGGGTAGTGTCAGCCATATCACTAGGTTAAAGTTCCGTGAGCTCACTGACTTGCTCGGTGGTGAATCTAGCATGACTGCTTGACGTCACTAGAATAGGTAGGAAAAAAAACGCACCGCAGTAAAGTCCGCCCCAAAAAACGCTTGTTGGAATCCTAAGAAGACGTTTATTGGAATCATTAAGATTTGATTCGGTTCGATTAGCAGCTTTAGAGTTGCGGCCAACAATGCCAACCCAGACAGACCCGTACCAGAGCTGCTGCCTCTCGTATCAAACCTGCAATATTAAGTATGAAGATGTCACATTCATGTGAAAATTCAAGAAAGCTAAGCTAATTATTATCTAAATTAATTTGACCATCATCAATTTATTTAGAAAAATAAACGACAAACTATACCCAAGGAATGATAGCAACTATAGCTATGGTATCTATTGTATCTGTATACGCCGTGTCTCTGAGTAAAATTAATAGTCGAAATTTTCTTCACATTGAACGGGTTCGACAAGAAAAGTGACCGGTGCTTAGAATTCTGAAAAGCATTCATTGAAAGTACTTCAAGAGGATCCGAGGTAGTTACCGGCGGCAATGATGAGAGGGTTATCGTGTCAAGCCGTTTTCTGAAAATGGCACTCAGACAATGACTTCAAATACTGATGGAATTTAATTCCAAGTGGACGTGAAGGTCGACATTCCTCACGATCCACGGTGTTCTGCCGTCTATCTATAAATATATTGGGTATAATGAAAACCTTTACGATTGAATCTTGCTTTTACTATTTTCATTCAATTATGTTTATCCGACGTATCGAATACTTTAAAGTTAGCGTGGTCACGAGACTGCGAATTTTAAAAATGTCCTAAGACTTTACCTTTTCATCGGATCCACTCCAACGGCAACTATAATAGCAGCTCCTGCCATACAAGCTAGATAAATTCCTGAAAATGAAAACATAGATATTTTATTATTTAGGTCATTTAGGTCATAGACACCACAATGCCGTCACCGATATTGAGACCGACGTGAGTTCAAAGTCCGAATTGTATGGCATAGCGGCTGTTCCATCCGTCAACGCATCACTGCTTCGACCCTGAAATATGCAGGGTGACAAAACCTACCCGTGCCAGCTTAAAGTGAGAATACGCAACCACCGACAATTACGCAAATATATAAATTCAGTGAATTTATTTTTTTATTAAACGACGTTAATCCTTCATGCTAGAACTCATTAGTGAGCAAATCACAAGTATACATTCCAAAAAAAAAAAAAAGCCTGTCTGCGGGATTTGAACACCGGTACAGTCGGGTCGTTCAATACGAGTAGACTAGGCGTCTTATCCTTCAGGCCACGATAGCTTCCTCGTAATAATTATCGTATTTAATAATTAAGCTACAGCAGGAGAAATCGTTTGATGCCTTAGAAATATCAGTTATATGATGTGAATACTCGATTACATAGTAACTATTAAATGTCCAGAAGAATCGAAAATATACATTACGATTTATATATTGATACACATTAAGTGTATTTAATATTTTATTATTTACTTTATATACATTGGCAAACTTAGAAATCGTGCAAAGAAAATAATGGTTTATTAAAGATAATAATAAAATAAAAATTTTATAAAAATTCATTGAATAAACATAACCATAGTCAACTAAAGGCTTACTACAGTACACACAAGCATGAAACATATCAGCATACTAAACTCTAACAATACTTTAGTTAGAAATTTGTAAATACTAGAGGTCCCGCAGTAGTCGAAATTCGATTATAATTAATTGGAATTGTAAATTTGTACAGTATTATGATTGTATTTTATACTACTATAATCATAAATTTCGCCAACGCTACTCTATAAAAAAATATTAATAAAGACAATATTTAATCTATTCTCAATTTGACCAGACGTCAAGAACAAAAGTTCGCCAATAAATAGTATGCATGCGTGTGTGCGTCAAATACATGGTATGTAGTGTGTGTAATGTTTTCTTTATTGATTTAATGTATCTTTTATGCATTATTTTAAAAAAATATTAGCATTGTGCACTTCTTCTCTATATTCTCTATAAGTGTGGAAAATTTCATACTCCTCCGTCCGCGCAATTTTTGTAAAAAGAGATACAAAGTTTTTGCTTCACGTATTAATATATATAGATATTGTGTAGGATTGGTAAGAACGGAACGTAAGAAAAGAGTGTGAAACAGAACGTTAAGATGAGAGTGAGAGAAAACCGTAAGAAAGAGAAAAGAGAATGACAGAGAAAAACAAGATGGCGAAGACGATTGAACGAGCAAGCTGTAAAAAAGGTGTCATTTTTTAATAACAAAGAACATTTTGGAAAAGAACAATTAAAGTGCAACAGTGGAATAGTTTTATTTTATGCGCCACGATCCCACATATCGAAGGGTGAAAGGCTTTAAGCTTTAAGCGACATTTCGCTTAATATGAGACAATTGTAATGAAAGGTGCGTTTTATTTCGTATCAGCATCAACAATTCTTTTTTTTAGTTAATATCATAGATTATATGTTATATATATCATAATATTTTTTTCCAAGTTTTAAACTTTAAATGGCTCATCTGTACAGTTACAAAAATGTCGCATAAACCAAATACCTTTGCACTCTTCGATATATAGTTTTCGTGATATAAAGTGATGATGAGTTTACACGGTTTTTATAGACATGTTAAGTAAGAACTTGCCAGAGATCATTTGGATTTTCTCGGGGGGCTGCGCCACCAGCGCCTGGCCCGCATCCGCACTCGGCAAGAAATTCGCTCCACACAACTGCGGTATCATTGAATCGTTCACAGCTGTCACAGCCGCAGTGTTATTACCAGACGTTAAGACTGAAAATACGAATGACTATTGGACACTGTCGAAGTTTTTTTTAATATTTAGGTATTGCTTAGTTAAGTGGTCACCGGAGCCCATAGACATCTACAACGTAAATGCCGCCAACCACCTTGAGATATGAGTTCTAAGGTTTCAGTTTTAACAGCACAACGGCTGCCCCACCCTTCAAAGCGAAATGCATTACTGCTTCACGGAAGAAATAGGTAAGGTAGTGGTACCTACTCATGCGGACTCACAAGACGTCCTACCACCAGTAATTATGCAAATTATAATATTGCGGGTTTGATTTTTATTACACAATGTTATTCCTTCACCGCGGAAGTTAATCGTGAACATTTGTTAAGTACGTACCTATTTCATTAAAAAAATTGGTACCTGCCAGCGGGATACGAATGCACCAGACGTCTTACCCTTTAGGCCACGACGACTTAAAAGTCCAAACGAAATTCTGAATGCGTACCTATCATTAGACATCGTGAAATAGAAACAACTTGTGAGGGTCCTATGTAACAGCGGGGTACCCTAGGACTACAACAATAATAACAACAGCGAGCTATCTTTAGACAGTGATGAGGTTTCGTCATTCGACCGATTTCAAAGAAAGAAGGAGGTCGTCAATTTGTCTTTATTATTTATGTGCGTCATTACCTCAGAATTGTTTTCTAGGTGAACCGATTTTAATAATTCTTTATTTGAAAGCTGGCGCTTCGCATGTGGCCCTATTTCAATTTTATCAAGACCTTACCCTTAGTATAATAATGCATATTTAACTGACTTCGATTACACTGATGATGTTCTCATTTTATGTTATTAATGAAGGTTTTCTTTATGGTTATAAGTTGTATAATCTATACATCAACCTCGATAAAGCTGACGGACAACTGGCAGTTTTCCCTATCCCTTGTCAGATATTTAAAAAAAATATATATTTTTTTTACCTTACAACTATTTTTTGTGTGTGACAACATAAACAATTAAGTGTTATGATCTATGAACATAAATGTAACCCAATATGGAATCCCTGATACGAAAC
Organism: Bombyx mandarina; assembly: GCF_003987935.1. The sequence continues at coordinate 41,540 of NW_021011510.1, read as the reverse complement.
CCTAATAGGCAACATAGCAAAATCTTAAATTTAAAAAAATCTAAGCCTATTTTTGTTTTTACATACTTTAACACAATAGCTGTCTTTGAAACCTATCGAAAAATAATATTAAGATTTTAAATATTATACCTAGAGACGATATGAGGTTACCCCAAATTTGGCTCGTATGAAATATCATAAAGAATATTCCTAAGAAGCGTACGAGCAACGCTTCGGCTGTTATCTTCGAAATCGCACTATGAGCTTCAGACATCTGAAATTAAAACCGTATTAACATTAATGAGAGTAATCGCCGTGCCTGAAATTGAAATGGCGTAACTCATTGACAACAAAACCGATAGGGTTTGGCTTGTAACGCTAAACGAATTGGTAACACCACTGCCTATTTATTTTCTTTTCTTTTTTCTTCTTGAACCTGTGTCCACCCAATGCTGAGTGTAGGTATCTTCGAATGCATCCCATTCTCTTCGGTCTCTTGCCTGTCGCTTCCAGTCCCTACCAACCACTTCGACCATCTATACTTCTATACTAATATTATAAAGAGGAAAGATTTGTTTGTTTGTTTGTTTCGAATAGGCTCCAAAACTACTGGACCGATTTGAAAAATTCATTCACTGTTTGAAAAAATTAGGGATCCTTACTAAAACTACAATAATGTAACCCAAGATGTAAAAAAAATATCTATAAAATATTCTTTAAATCGCGTGCCCTGCGAAAACTATTGATGATAGAATAAAGTAATGTTGAAAAATTTTTTTTCCATTAGAAGCCGACATTGTCCCTGATGAACATAGGCTACTTTTTTAATTTTTTTTTATTTTATTTTTTGGTTTCATGTGTGTTTTAATGTTTCCGAAGCGAAGCGAGGGCGGGTCGCTAGTATGCAATAAAGCAATCACATTTTCCTATTTGAAGCGCAATAAATTGATATTTCGATGCAATTCAGACTCAAGATGTGTATCATTTGGTTATTATATAATTAAAATGTGTGCTTGGTCCTATTATCAGGCTTATATTTTTCTTTTGATACTTTTGGTTTTAGAACAATACTTGTAATATCATTTTTAATTTTATTACAATTGTAAATACCAGCTAAAGTTCCGTTATCGCGACGTGAATAGTGAATGGCATTTACACAGCGATGTCTTTTGGGAATTTTATTAGCCCACGGATACCACCCAGTGAGTTTCTCGCCGTATCTTCTTAGTGGGTCGCGATTTCGATCCGACGGTAGATTCAGCGAAACACGGCTATTGCAGGCTGGGCAGATGTTAGCAGTTTTTCAGATTGACCTCAGTGGGCTCACTTACGCGTCCGGAGAGGCCAGAATAGACCCTCAAGCACACCGGTGATTAGATAGGAAAAAGGGCCTTGAACAAGCTGACAATGAGGAAAGCCGCGAGTCACCGTTGCATCTACGCTAAAAAAGAACCAGTTTGATCTTTGAATATGTACTGTAGATGAATTTTCATTCGATCTGGTGCGATGGAAAAAAGGGATCGAGAAGAGATTGTGGCGTGTAGCCATCATACAACGCAAGATATTTGACAGATGCCTGAATCTCGCTTACGATATTTTCAAAATAAGCTCCGAACAACAACATTTGGGCCATCGGTCTACCGAGCAACATCATCCGCTCGGTAGAAGATCTTCCCTTAGTCGTATACCTCCCCAGGATTATCTCGAAAAACTGTTTATAACATTCTGTATACTCATGAAAACTTTATCACGCTCCTGTACTTGTTACGGAAACTTAGTTTAGTTACTTTTCTACTTACGACGTATAAATAAGTGCATTTGGCACACCATAGAGGCCCGCCGCCTAGGCCCACGAGCAGTCCCGCCGGAATCATGGTGTAGAATCGGGGATACAGCTGCGCCGCTATATACGGCATATATGTGAGAAAGGAGAAGGATATTGTCCACTTCGTACCGAGCCACCTGGAAACCAGAAATTCGAAACAGTTCCAAAGGACATAGACCACTCTCCATACATTGCACGGCCCACTAAACGAAGTTCAAGGACAGTAATGAAATTAAGTTTAAAAAAACAACTATATATCCCTTTTATTATAAACAAATTAAAATCAATATTGGTCATGGGGATACAGAGATATTTAAAAAATGAGATAAGAATTTTAGGTTCTATCATATGATTTTGCTGTCAATACAGTGACACTTTAGCATCATCATCAGCTTAAATATTATTTCTATTACTATAATTAAATTAATATAATGATTTTTTAAGAAGATTTAATGTGAATTGTTTAAAATATAGATATATTTTACCTAAGGCAACTCCTTCAATATTATCATTGTAGCTTAGTCATGCTAATTTCTTTTTATTTATGATTGTAATTATCCCACCATTAAAATACCCTTAAATTTTATAATAAGTATGTAAAAATGTAATGTTTTTTTCTATAGATATTTCATTAATGTCCTTGAGAGCACGAGGAGCTGGGCCGAATATGGCCCATGTTCTTTTTGTTTTGCCTTGACCTTGCAGACCTTGTTAGAAGTCGTTCTTGAACAAAGATTTGGTAATTTAAGGAAAATTGTTACGAGTAAGTAAATAGTGGTTAGGTAATGGTATTATATGTTCAGTTATGTTACGTGATTCCGAAATATATTTTATTTCCTCGATGAGTATGATATATATGTATACTATAAAAATAAATAATAAATATAAGTATGTAGTAATAAAAAAATAACTACTTTTTTAAATTAATTATAATTGCTTCTTTTTTTTATATTGCTTAGACGTGTGAACGAGCTCACAGCCGTTAAGTGGTTAGTGGAGCTGATAGACATATACAACGTAAATGCGCCACACACCTTGAGATATAAGTTCTAAGGTCTCAGTATAGTAACAACGGCTGCCCCACCCTTCAAACCGAAACGCATTACTGCTTCACGGCAAAAATAGGCGTGGTGGTGATACCTACCCGTGCGGACTTCCAAGAGGTCCTACCACCAGTAAAAAAGTGTCTACTCACTTGATAACAAATACGGGCAGGAATATGTTTGAGAGGATGAGTCCCGCGTACACGGCGGCCAGCGCGGCAGTTCCGAGGCCAGCACTAGCGTTTATCGAGCTCTGTAGATTCGCCGCACCCTAAATACGAATCATTTCTTGAAAAAATAAATAATACTTTAAAAAAACTAACAAAATACGCTTTTATAGAAAATCCAACTAAAAAATAGAAAATAATTTTTAATAAATTTGAATTAAAAATAGTGTAAGAAAAAAAGATTATTATATTGTATAAATAAAAAAAAACCTGGGGTGCTTTTCAGGATATTATCAAAATAACCCTTCTACTCATATCTGTTCATAAAATATTTATAACTACTAATACCTTTTGTTAGTTTTTTTAAACTACATATTACTTATTTTTCATTTTATAGTTGAATTTCAATTTTTTAAATATTTTTTTTTATATTGAATTGTCATCGGTCCTTAATAAGTATACCAAAATTTCGAGTAAATCCGACGTTTTGAAGGGGGTCAAGATCATGTTCAAAGATTCCGTTACAAACATACATACGTCTTATAGCTAATAAAAAAAGCGTAGTAACAAAAAAAAACAATTCCTAGTTTTATAAGACTAATGACTAGTTTAAACGGCTAGTGATCAGGCGTCTTGTGAACGGGTAGGAACTACCTTACGTATTTCTGCAGCGAAGCAGTAATACCTACGTTCAGTTTTTTTTTTTATTGCCTTTGTAAGCAGATGAACATACGGCCCACCTAATGATGAGTGGTTACCGTCGCCCATGGACTTCAGCAATGCCAAGGGCAAAGCCTTCTTAAATGGTGGGGCAGCTGTTGTATTATAGAATTCGTGTCACAAAGTGACTTACGGCATGAAAGTTGATGTCTATGATGTCCATGCTTGTCTTGCTAGGGCAGATTTTAGCAAACTCTCTCACGTTGAGCCCGTGAGCTCACTTACCAGACAGAGCATAGCTAGAATAATTCCTTAAGCTACCAGCGGATAGACAGGGAAAAAAAATATGGAACCGTTTTGGTAAACGCAAACACATAATTAGGAGATATCAAATGCTTAAACAGCTATATAGCGTTTTCCTGCTTAATCCTGTCGCAGGGTTTAAATAAAACATCATAGATTTTTTTTTGTTGCGAGCCCCCAGGTGGTTCTAACAGTCTCTCGCCAATTCGTCTTTTCGCATTAAAAGTGTACAATTCCCAAAAATATTCGAAACTGAGTTAATATGCGGAATCATTTGGTATCACCAGTATTTTTCTCATAAATACTGTGAAAAGAGCGTAGTTTAGTTTTAGTTTTTTTTTTTAGTTTACCTATATTCTGACTACTATTAACAAAATTAATACAACATTTTATCTTACTTTAAAAGACAGATAATGTAACTGGTAAAACATAACAAATAAATGTTGCAAAGATGATTAATATTAAACATATCTCATGTTCAACCTATAAAACACTCTCCTGTAAAATTAGTATGTTTTGAGATTATACAGTTTTAATGCGAGAAGACGAATTGTCCTTCAAGGTTAATAGGGTGCGTGCGAGCTTAATGTAATGTTTCTGGACTGTTTCTTCTGATTTATTCTGAAGCCTATGGACCTTGGCAATCAGCAACCATGAGTTTGGCCTTAAACTCGTTTGCCTATCGGTGGCAATAAAAAAACACTTAGGTAAATCAATTACTACAATGTAATTACTATTGCAATAAATAATCGAGAATATCTGTTAACTTAATCAAAACGGGACTGTTGGACTGTAGGCGTTTATTATTAAATATAATTTATATCAGTCACTGCTTTACATAATAGCACGTATTGAAATCGATTATAATCGAACATTGATATCGATTTTAGAATATCAGTGGTATAGTAATAAGCATTTTATTATTGATAGGTACGGTTTGAATTCGCGGTTTTTGTTATTGTTTTTATTGTTATTACATCATTCTCGAGGCACGTCCGTCCGTGATAACGAAAACTGTAGTGTTCGAAGCATTGGAAATAATAAAATTACAGTTAAAAAAAACGTGAGAATACTCGTAAATCGTAAAATTAGTTTTTTATTGTGTCTACGACTCGCTGAAACAGGGAAAAATACTACAAATCTTGATTATTTTGATGTTTTTTTTTTAATGGCAATCTGCCGATACTTTCAGCAGTTTCTGCCACTGTCGTGTTATGGCTACACATGGAACATTGTCGAGCTATTTAAACACACTTTATATTATGAAAAGTATCCAATTTTGGCAATAATAATGGTGCCTGGGACTAACACAAAATTAATGTTACTCTATAAACGTACATATTATAATAAAAATTATGTACAGAGAATAATGCACTACATATAATTATAATTTTATAGAGTTAGTAGTAATAAACTTAACAAAAGCACTTATAATACGGGGGTCTGGGATTATTTTGATGTTACGAATTAAGTGCCTGGTAATGTTTTGATCAAAACCATTGCTATATTTGCCTTTTAAGCTGTTGGAAGATGGACTATGATATAGTTATATTGTAACGAATTATTTTAACATATTGCTGTATTTCGAATACACATTTACCAATGGTCACACTGAAACGCTATTAAAATATACTTACGCTGTACGCAGTGAATTGCGTCATAAACGCCAGACTTATCACCAGAACATTCTTCACTATTCTTCCAGTTCCGTGCACCTGAACCTCTCTCTTACTGTTTACTTCTTCCGCCATTTCGAATTATAAGTTTATTTAAAAACTCAAACGCTCCAATTTTTTGTATTATTTTCCTATTTAAATAAGACTAAAATAATTTATCTAATATCCAAACAAAAAACACACACAACGGTAGACGCTAGTGGTTCACAAAACAAAACTGTTCTTGTAAATGACTACTTAATCTTGTTGCATAGAGGTAACAAAACGAACGTGTCATCATATCTAACGCTTCACTGAAGCTGAACTTAATTGAGGAAAGCCAAAGAACACTTTTCTTTTAAATAAATACTGTCTCGGGTTCACTTTTAGACAATCAATATGTATATCAATTAAAAAGATATTATCTAAACGTCAATACAATTTAAGTCTTAAAAGAACCGCGTCAATAATGATTACGAATTCAAATCTATTTATGTATCTGTGCATTTTCTAAAGCCCTTAAGCCAATTTCGTAATAAAGAAATTAAAATATTTACGGCAGTCAACTTCGCTCCACAATAGTAAGAATCGGAATGCTCGTTCAAGTCAAACTATGTAAATGATTAGCTACTAAAAAATTTTAGAAACAATTTGTGAGAAATAGAAAAACAACAGGCAGCCTTATTAACCATTTAAAATGAGACGGACAGCTTAGAATCGTAACAAATTCATTTAGTCCGCTTAACAGGATTCCCGTATTCATAAACTTCAGTTTAAGAGTCTGTTTCGAGTTTCATTATTGACAAAACATTCGTTCCATACATTAACTTTTGCTCTTACATGATCACGTGCGTACACATGACAATAAAGCCTTCGTCAAACAGAACGCGTACTTAGCGCCGCGTACTTAACGTCGCGCTCTTCAAATTGACTAGATGAGTCTAACGCTCCTTGACGCAACGCATTCGCCAAATCATAGTGCCTTTCGATAGCAGTGTGAAAATTTAAAAGTATTAAGAAATCGAGTAATTCAGATGTGGCATTGTATAAGCATGAGTATTTTCTAACTATGTATATCATTTTTTCGGGCATCATCTAGTATTTTAATACACATTCACTCGAACGCTAAAATAAAATTTGTAAAAAATTACAACGCCTGACGTCAAAGCGTCATAACGCCGCGACAGAGCGCTGCGTACTTATAGCGCTGGGGCTCTGTTTGACGGTATGTTACCATAGTAGTACAACACATCTCGGCGTCATAGCGCGGCGTTAGTTTAGCGCTCTGACGCGCGCTAATTACGCGTTCTGTTTGACGAAGGCTTTAGATGACAAGACTTATACTCGTAGTGCTCACTCCGAACACTAATGTAGTGAGTCGTTTGTGCGGCAATGCTACTGCGACGGAACTCTTATTCCATAATTACTCGTATTTTTATCGTGTCTTGATGAAAAATATACAAACGTACTGAGAACAAAACACTAATCAATTAATAATTGCATGTGAAAATAGAATTCCAAATGTTTTAATTAAATTCTTTTTAATTTGGAATTTATTGCCTGCCATACATACACCTTATACCTTTAAACGAGCAATCCTTGTATATTAATATATACTTATATAATCTGAATCTCGGAAACGGCTCCAACGATTTTCATAAAGTTTAGTATACAGGGGATTTCGGGGGCGATAAATCAATCTAGCTACGATTTATTTTCAGAAAATGTTGTTTTATTCGTGTTTTCAATAATCAAATATTCCCGACATCTATTGGCGAATAATAATACTATTTTGCTTAATTGAGGGCAACTAACCGTTTTAAAGACACAACAAGATGGCGTTATCAAAAAAATCATCTAGTTACGTTCAAAATGGCAATTGATAAAACGGAAATTTCATAGGGGAAGACGCATTAAAATGTTTAGGTACATTTTAAGAGAAACCGGCAAGCCTTACGCTTCAAATAAAAACCTGATGTTTAATTTGATGTGTAGTTGTGGTTAAATAAAAAATTACGACAAATATAGAATGAGAACGTGTTTGGTCTGCAAACTTAACGAGAAGCAATTAGAATATCTTAATATTCAACGCTGCCGTCGGATCTTTTTATCATCACTGGTGGCGCCTTGCCACCCATGGTCCACGGCCTTGGCTCATGCAAATCAGCAACACTAAAACCATCGTCAACCGGATGTTTACTAGAAGCTGCCATCAAATCCTTTTCGAAAATTAATTTTATTAATGTACAGCCTGAGAGTTATTCGTTAAAAATTTGTATTCGAATGTATCGCAATAATTTCTAGACTGTGTTTTTTTTTTTTAGAATTGATGGATTACTGGTGGCCCGGAGGCCTTTCCAGTTTCACCAGGACAGATGGGCGAGCAAAGGCTCAGCCAGGAGGGGTGGGATTTGCTAACAGATGCCCGAGCGCCACTGAAGGAGACTTAACAACTCAAGAGCACCTGCTTCGCGAATGAATCTACTACCGGATCGGAATCGCGACCCGCTGAGAAGATCCGGCGAGAAACTCAGCGAGCTGATTCATGGGTTAGGTTAGACTGTGTGTGTAAGGGAACAAAATGAAAATGAAAATGAAAATTGAAAACAATTATTCACAAGCCAACAAAAACACGCTAGGATTTTATACCCCTAAAAGGTGCAAAGTATGTAAATTATATACACCAAAAGGCCTAGGCCGCTGTTCTAGGTCAGTGTTCTGACCAGGTGGTTCAGGAGCTATGTACAAATGCCGGTCAACGAAGCTCTCCACTAGGCAAGAGATAGGAATAGGTGGACAGAAACAGTGAAAAGATTACCGATTATGAGAAGTGTCACCGTCTTCAACAATCAGGAAACGAATAAAAGAAGAAAACAAATTCATTATAAAAACAAACATTCATAACATAATTATATTAAAGGAATAGTAAAACACTATGTTAATTTACTGATTTAAAAACGATTTCTGAAATCGCACGGAAATAATATCTCAATCCGACCTATATCTGCTGCAAATCAGTCACACATTTGGGTTTTTAAGATTAAACAGCCGTAACACAATAAAATTGGGACTTCAATCTTGTACCTCAAGGCGGGTGGCGGTATTTCGCTCGTGCTGTCTATGGACTCCTGTATCTAATTAAGAACAGACCAGAGCAGATCAGGTCACGAGGTCCTTCACCCATTAAACATAATAGAAAGAAAAGCAAAAACAATACTCAGTAGCTAACAGATACCTAGATATACACGAGTGGACTGTTTAAAAATTATAAAATCAGTGTGCGTATGTATGTATGTACGTAAGGCGATATCTGTGAGGCATTAGTAATCACATCACGTAAACCATAATCATCATCTCATCGATGCCAGTAATAACAATAATGTGGATGACGCAAACAAAATTCTCTTAACTACATTGTTTTGACAATAAGCGAAGCAAAAGTTAAAGTAAAAACTATATTGTATTTTTCATAATTATGAACGCAATTAGCTAACAAAATAAGAATTTTTAATGTTCGAGAAATTCAGCAACAAAAGAATCGAGAACTGTTTTGTCGCACGTGACATTGAAAACAATCAACACGAAATCACGTACGAAAATCATTAAATAAATACATTATGAATAAACGATCATAAACTAAGATTTTTTCTCCTGCTTTATGGATACCAGAAACAGATACAAGATATTCTTATCTTGGACATCTTGACTCCGAATATCATAAAACTTTGTTCGAGATTATATCGAATATTAACCATGTTGTGCAATAGATCGGCATTAGTGGATCAATGATGCGATCTACATTACATAAATTAAATTAATAATCTAAAAATATACATTAATAATCATAATTAATAATCTACATTCATTTTTGCCATTATAGGCAGACTACACCTGGCATGACACTACCAGCGATCAGTGGCATATCTATTGCCACCCGAAGCCGGTGGCAGACCATTGGACTTGGCCCCATTAAAAATCCTCACGCTGTAATTTAATTTTAATAAATTATTGAAGTTCCATAGTATCACTAATCTATCTATCTATTACTATCTAAAAAACATAATTTTTCAAAGCATTTTTTTATTTTTATTTTATTGCTTAGGTGGGTGGACGCGCTCACGGCCCACCTGGTGTTAAGTGCTTACTGAAGCCCATAGACGTCTATTACGTAAATGCGCCACCCACCTTGAGATATGAGTTCTAAGATCCTCAGTATAGTTACAACGGTTGCCCCACCCTTCAAACCGAAACGCATTACTGCTTCACAGCAGAAATAGGCAGGATGGTGGTACCTACCCGCGCGGACTCACAAGTACCACCAGTAATTACGCAAATTATAATTTTGTGGGTTTCATTTTTACAACACGATGCTATTCCTTCACCGTGGAAGTTAATTGTGAACATTTGTTAAGTACGTATTTCATTAGAAAAATTGGTACTTGCCAGCGGGATTCGAACACCGACGTATCGCTAGACTAAGCCAGCGTGGGTCGAGGATAGCCAGGCCTCCATCACCCGGATGCTCTTGCGTAAAATGCGTGCAGAGCAGCTTGCACGTCGTCTTCTTAAGCCCCCCTCGCCGGTCCCCAGACCAACATGTGAGGGGGACCCGAAACACTTAGAGGGCCAGGGCTTGGGCGAAATACGCCTCGATTGCCTCCGCTCGACGGCGGCGGCTTGTGCGTCTCTCACGCGCCCCGCCCCCTCCTTCTGCGAGATGATGCACTTGCAGAAGTCGAGCATGATACACGAACATAGATGTATTTGTACAATTTGCGCTATGACTTGTATTTCTTCAAACGAGGCTTGTGGAGAGTACTCAAAGGTAGGCAACGGCTTGGCTCGACCCCTGGCATTACTGAAGTCCATGGGCGAAGGTAACCACTCACCATCAGGTAGGCCGTATGGTCGTCTTCCTACAAGGGCAATAAAAAAATGCCTACGTGTTACTGGCGAAGCAAACACTCGCGCGAAGATGTAACAATAAAAGGCTTCATATTATTTTTCACAATTTACATTTTCAATTATCCAATATTATTATGTTAAATATATGTTTATAGGCAACAACAAAACAGTCAATTACCATATCAATTTCTCCTGAGTTTATAAAATTTTCTTTTGTCTTATTTAGTGGCTACAATTTTGGAAAAGATTAAATTTTTTTTCTACTTAACGTTATTAACGAAACGCGAGGGTAAATTTGATTAATAGATGTAATGTTAATGTTGAAGTGTCTACTTTTTGATCATTGGAAGATCACTCGATTATAAATAAGTGTATAGTTTTTGTTTATCGATAATTTAAAAACAAACCGCCTCGATCGAATACTTCCTGATTTTGAAAAACTTTTATAACCTTGACCTGTATGTACGTAAAGGAATCATTTAACGTAACGCACACCAACATCAAGACGTGCCCTGAAAATTAAAATTTTATAGATGTGTGTAAATTTTATGTGTGTCCATATAGAGTCCCTTCTTTATTTCGCCGTAAAGTCGTGTTTTATGTAATTAACACCACAGTTGAAACAATACAAATTTTATTGTTGTAGTGGTATAAACAATTCTAAGTAATTATATTACATACACGTTATAAATTATTTTTACGTTTCAAATTTTCGGCGGTAAAAAGGTCCCGTGTCACAGACTATATTCTTTTTTCCACCTCTCGTGCGTTCCGGCTTACGCATCATAAAAAGGTGCGTTCTTAAACGCCACAGATGTATCGCAGACCAATGTTCATAATTTTATTACTTTAGCCCAATATTCTCAGCAGGATCAACTGGATATGTAAATTAGGAACTATAAAGGTCCGAAATCTAGTCTTGCAACAAGTATTCTATGCTAAAAAAGAAAAATAAACATGACATATTACTATTGAAGTCGTTTTGATTTAAGGGATAAAACGCTCGCTGCAATCCTAATGCGTTCCAATTTGAAGCTTTCCCACGTTTGCCGCTAGGGGCGCTGTTCAAACTCCATACACAGGTTTTTTTTTCCCTACCTAAGCTGAGAGCCTTGAGAGGCTATTTCAGCGTAACCTTAACTAGTAGGTGAGCTCACGGGGCTCAAACCTGACGACGTTGCTAACACGAACCCTAGCAAGAACCGTGCTTCGCAGAATCTACCACCGGATCGGAAACGCGACCCACTGAGAAGATCCGGCGAGAAACTCAGTGGTCTGTGTCTGAGGGCTAATTTACTCGTCGAACCCTTCGTCGTAAGCGACGGGTTCAACGAGGACGGTGACCGGTGCTTGAGGTATCTAAAAGCACCGTTAGTGGATCGGGAGGATCTGAAATGATGTGTTTGGGGCGACATCGACTGCTTTCCATTCTGTCCGCAGGATCGGAAATATAGTTACCGACGGCCACAATGAGAGGGTTCTCGTGTCGTGCCGCCTTATCTAAGTTGCGCATCGATGCTGACTCATACAAAGGACATGGGCCACTTTCCATACATTGCACGGCCCATTAAACGAATTTCAATGTGAATTGTTTAAAATACGAATATATTTTACCAATGGCAACTCCTTCAATATTATCATGTAGCTTAGTCATGCTAATATCTTTTCATTTATGATTTTAAATATCCCACCATTAAAATACCCTTAAATTTTATAATAAGTATTTAAAAATAAAATGTTTTTAAGCTATTGCGTAGATTTTATCGCGGGCCTTGAGCGTGGCGACCGAATCATGAAATTCCGTAACGAAAAAAACCCTACACCCCTCACTCCGTCTACCATGTAGCTCGCGTTCAACACATTCACACGTTGCGCTTGTGTAGTGTTTGTTAATAAGCTCGTGGCGTGACGTCACACTGCATGCGCATCATGAAGTCTGCCCATCTCTCTCTCGCGCGGTCTAGCTTATGAGTGTGAAGGGGACAGTTAAGGTTTTGCTTTTATTAATGTTTAATATAGCGTGGTCTTGTTTTATTATTGTTTTAATATTAAATTATCATTATCTAATTACAATTGCATAAGTTTATAAAAAATGCTATGCAATAGCTTTACCGCAGCAGTTCCAGAATGCCACACGTTTATTTTTCTCTAGATATTTCATTAATGTCCTTGAGAGCACGAGTAGCTGGGCCGAAAATGGCCCATGTCCTTTTAGTTAACTTTTCGATCCTATACCTTTTATCGATCGAGCGATCGTGGAGTTAAAAAATCGCACCAAGTACACTGAGGGGTAGCTATGTTTTCGACCATGAAGCAGTAATAAATTCCGGTTTAGAGTCGGGCAGCCATTACTATACAATTGAGACTCAGACCTCATGTCTCAAGGTTGATGGCGCGTTTACGTTGCGACGGCCATGAGTTCCGATAACAGTTCAACACCAAGTGGACCATGAACTATTTCACTCATTTATGAAAAACATGCAAACAAATAATAAAAAACAAATATTTTATGAAAAAAATTAGTTTATTTTATACCTTTTTAAATTAACCAAAGGCTCTGCGAAAAGACTCCGGCAATTCTATAGATACCTGAAGTGCGTACTATAAATAGTAGTTATAGGGTAGTTTACACTAACCTAGCACTTTTTTAAATATACATAACGTTATATACTTTGAAACGTGAGGCTTGAATGTAATTTAACTAACTATCAGTTATTATTGCTTTTATTTTGCGCCTTAACGAATTACGCATTTTTGTATAAATATTTATTTATATATAACATACTTCTATTTTGCACAACAATATCAGAGCTGTAGCGTCGTAACATCATAAACATTTTTACTTTTAACAATTGTCAAGAAATAAAAAAAAGACAAATTGAAACCAGCAAAGTGACGTATGATCGTACAATTTGTTATATAAATAGTTTTATTTATCTCTTTCAGAAGCTGAAAACAGTATACTGTTTTATTTAAAAGCAACATTGCTTACAATTTCGTATATATGTACATACATACTTCTATTGATCAATGAAGAGCTATTTCATTATTATAAATATTTTTAAACAATATTTTCCGTTGATTTTATAATCGTTCCTAAATGTACTTAAATACTTAAGGCCCTAATCGAGTTCCCACGAACACGACAGCTTGACGGATTTTCTTTTAAATATTCAGGTTCGTTGAATGACTTTAGTTTCATGTAGTTAGTAAGTAACATTGTGTGATTTTATTTAAAAAATTAGGATCTTAAACTATTTGAAATTATCAAAACACGTCGATCGACCTGTCTCGCGAAACTGAATAAAAGCAAAACGAAGCCAAAGCGATAGCCCGTATCGAGAATTCCACTACACGAGAGGACGAGAGCCCACTATAAGGGGAGCCGTAATAAGAATAATTAATTCAGTACGTTGCGGTCCAAAAATATAAGTGGATTGAGGGTTCAATTTTCGTCGTAGAGTGGAGTCGCGTCGCCGAGCGACATGGAGCGCGGCGACGTGTTGGTGTGCGGCGTGGAGCGCGCCGAGTGCGTGCGGGACGAGCGCGGCGTGTGCGGCGTGTGCGTCGGCGTGTACATCTGCGAGTGCGGCGTCGAGCGCGCGTCGTACCGCGGCGTCGTGCGGACGTCTTGTCGCGGCGTCGAACGGACGTCTTGTCGCGGCGTGGAGCGCGCGTCCTGGCGCGGCGTCGAGCGGGCGTCGTGCCGCGGGGTGGAGCGCGCGTCGTGTCGCGGGGTGCGGCGCGGGGTGTCGCGAGCCGACCCACCGCGGTGCCGCACCCAGTCTTCGGCTGCCTTCTGCCAGTCAGCGGGCTCGGTGTAGGCAGCCGCCGGTGCCGCCTTGTGACGCGGTGCCGCAGGCGTCAAGAAATCTGTCTGCCGCGGCGTGGACGCGAAGGGCGTCATGTAGGGCGTTTGCGCGGATGGTGTGTAGGGGGTGTTAATATAGGCAGGTCCTGGCGTGTGCGCGGGTGTGTGGAAGGCCGGCGTGTGGGCGGCGGGAGTCTGATATAACGCGGAAGCAGCGCCGTGCGGCGTGCGAGCTGCGGCGGCGCGCTGTGCCGGCGTGCCGGATGGCGGCGGCTCCCGGAAATGTTCTTTGAACCATTTGAGCAATCCCGAAAGAGAGTCGAACATCCGCTGCCGGAACTTGTACCCGTCCGGCGACACGGACACGTACTCGTGCGTACACCGCGCCCGCGGCAAATATGACAGTAGAAATCTCCCGGGATAGTTCTTCGAGGCCGAGATAACGTAATGAATTTTGTTAGGGTTTTTGGCTTTCTCCTCCTTGAGTATTTCTTCAGCTTTATCCCTGATCCCGCCGAGAGGCTTATAGTATTTATACGCAATGAGATCTCGGGCGTGCCCCGCCATCGGTGTCACGTGACGAGCTATTATTTCATCCAAATCCTCAAATTCGGATCCCTGTATCCAAAGACTTCGACCTGAAACAATAAATAATAATACATTACGTTCGTAACAAATACGAAAATTCTATAAAATTATTTAAAAAAAAACAGTCATTTACTTTACCTAATGAGAAAGCATTTTCTTTGCCTTCTTCCCTCACGTCGATGTGTTGATAAATTCCGTCAGTCACTTTCCATGTTACGGTCAAATGGTCAGAGCCCTGTAAAAATAGTAAATAAACATTAAATCCGTTAAATTCGTTGTCAAAATTTTTACCATAAATTTAAAAACACCTTGGTACAAATCATACTGATTTTGATCCAGATGAAGGGAAATAATGTACCTTCATAAATAAAAGAGTGTCCCTAATAGCATGATAAAATTTTCAAACAAGCGTACTTCTAATATTTCAAACAAATAAAAAAAATTAACATTTTTCGTATGTCAACCGATATAGGAAAGAAAGGAATAAATCTTAATCCTAAATTCATCTCGATACCAGATCGAAATGGGCTAAATCTAAATGGAGTTTAATATTAGCGACCACTACAGATTACCAGACCACTACGACGATTAAAGAAACAGCAACGATTTAATGAAATATAATTCATATTTCTGCTGAAAAAAATTTTACATCATACAAACATCATTACCTTACTACTAGGCCTCACGATGACCTCTCCCTGTGCCATTTTGTCCATAAGCTTTTCAGCCTCCGCAAACGAAATATTGTGGAATGCCGGATGTACTATCACGCGTTTTACGTACTGCATGCGATCCTTGTTCTGTTTTGCATCTTTTTCTTTGCGTATATCTTTGTCTTCCGTTTCTTGGTCGTAGTAAGGGTCCTTTGGAGGTCTGTAAATTAAAAATTAGTTCTATACTGAAACAATGGATTTTTAAATTAATTTTATACAATCAAATCGGCTTATTAAGCGTTCAACAAACAATACAAACAGATTGTCACCAAACTTGAAATGTTATGTAACATTTTCAAATTCATTGAAATAATATAAAGTAGATATTGTTTAGGCATCGGCACTATGCCTGTTCCACTTACAATAGTGAGATATATAACTCAATTGATATTTCGACCTCATGCCTCAAGGTTGGTAGTGACATTTATATATATTTAGGATTGGTAAGAATGGAACGTATGAAAAGAGTGTGGAATGGAGCGTTAAGATGTGAGTGAGAGAATACGGTAAGAAAGGGAAAAGATAATGGCACACTGAATGACCAAAGAAAAGGGAAATGGCCAAGACAATTATAATGGAGTAAGGCGTAAAAGGCGTTAGTTGATTTTTTATTTATAATAAAGAAGATTTTAGAAAAGATGAATAAAAGTGTAACAGTGGAATCGTTTTATTTCAATCCCAATACTACATGGGTTCACATAGTCACTTAATATTAGATAAGTTGTGAACCTCATTTACGCATTACTTTTACTGGTGGTAAGACCTCTTGTGAGTCCGCGCGGGTAGGTACCACCACCCTGCCTATTTCTGCCGTGAAGCAGTAATGCGTTTCGGTTTGAAGGTTGGGGCAGCCGTTGTAACTATACTGAGACCTTAGAACTTATATCTCAAGGTGGGTGGCGCGTTTACGTTGTAGATGTCTATGGGCTCCAGTAACCACATAACACCAGGTGGACTGTGAGCTGGTCCACCCATCTAAGCAATAAAAAATAAATAAATAAATCCTCTAAACTCACTTCCATTCATTATTCTTATCCAACAAGTCCGAAGACTTTGAAGTGCAGTCCACGGAGAAGCGTTCGACGTCGATCTTTATGACCCGGCAGTGCACCGTCTGCCCGATGCGGACCCTCTCGGTCGGATCCGTGACGTGGCGGTCCGACAGGTTCTTGATGTGTATGTAACCGGACAGGCCGTTGTCCAGCCGGATCCGGACGCCAGTCGCCTGGCCCGGGCACGCACCCGCGTCGAAATGGCTCCATACCTAATAATTTTACATTTGAGAAAATACAGTAACAACCATTGATCAGAGACTATGCGTAGTTTTAGTGAACTGGTGGTAGGACGTCTTGTGAGTCCGCACGGGTAGGTACCACCATCACTCTGCCTATTTCTGCCGTGCAGCAGTAATGCGTTCCGGTTTGAAGGGCGGGGGAGCCGTTGTACTATTAAAAAGTGAGACCTTACAACAGTAACTCATGTCTCAAGGTGGGTGACGGCATTTACGTTGTAGATGTCAATGGGCTCCGGTAACCACTTAACATCAGGTGGGCCGTGAGCTCGTCTACTCCGTGTGACATGTGTTCTCGAACTGCCCAGATATTACTTGTTACGTACGTGGAAATAAATTTATTTAACCATTATCTTAATCAAAGTTCACATATCCTAACCGCATCCAAGTGCACCCACTCATTATGAAGTTATTGTGTACAAACACACTGACTGATAAAAATATCTAATTACAATAACTGAATTTATAGTAAGTAAGAAAATAACAACATGTTTGTGAACAAATCTGCTTTTCGCATTAAAAGTGTACAATTTCAAAAAATATTCGAAATGAGTTAATATGCGGAAACATTCGGTATCACCAGTAAGTATATTTCTCATAAATGCTGTCAAAAGAGCGTAGTTTAGTTTTATGTTTATTTTTTTAGTTTACCTATGTTTTGACTACTATAAACAAAATTAATACATAATTTTATCTTACTTGAAAAGACATATAACGTAACTGGTGAAAAATAACAAATAAATGTTGCAAAGATGATTAATATTAAAAATATCACATGTTAAACATTTAAAACATTCTCCTGTAAAGTTAGAAGTTTTGAGATTATAGTTTTGATGCGAGAAGACGAAATATTAAAACTCACTTCAGACAGCTCAGGAAAATCATTCTTGAAGCAAAACGGACACTGCCACAGCCCCGTCTCGTCGTTTCTAACGGGCGTCGCCTGGTCCAGCATCTCCCGCTGCGGTTTCCTGTGCGTGATGCCGATCACAGACGCTAAGACCATTTTCCCCACGTAAAACGTATCAGGTGACTCTTTTGTTAAAATGTCGAACAGTTCCTCGGGCGTTGGCGAACGATACGACACCCTAAGATCCTTGTACCTAGAGTTCAGTTCCGCTCGAATATCGTACAGAGTTATGCTCTTATTACCGAAGCCTTGACGCTCCAGCTCTTCAGCGAACGCGTCCAGGTCGAGGTCTTTAAGTCTCTCTGGAGCCTCGAGGATTTCCTCCAGAGCGCCTGCTGGGTTGGCGTCCTCGTCTTCGTACTCCAAAGCGTCGACCGCCATCTTGCGGGCCCACTCGTACGTCTCCGGGTGCACTCTGGACCCGTCCAGCACTTCAATGTACGCCTCGGTACTGTCGCCGAGGCTGTTCGTGTCTATCCTGATAAAGCCTGAACAGTTTATGAAGACCTTGGGGCCCATGTGACACACCGTGACCAATTGCGTTCTGTTCTCCAGCTTCTGGTTGGTCTGCTTGAAGAGTTTTATCAGGGCTTGCGCCTTCCTCGGGCCGAGGCCGCACACATACTGCAGCAGCTCGGTCCCCCGGCCCGTCAGCACCGCCTCGTTGACGTCGACACCCACTTCGTTGACCCTGTTCACGAATTCCAGTTCTATGCCCTCGAGCAGATCGTCCTTGGCGATTTGATCCTGCAACGGATGGTATCGGAGGCAAAGTATTTCCTCGTCCGGGCCGCACAGCTGCGATATTTCCATCAACGGGTCTTGCAGCAGACGACCTTGACAAATGGCTTGACGCAGGATGTCTGGGTATTCACGGAAATCGTTCTGAAACAGAAAAATGCGATTATTGGACCGCTTAAAGCAGCGGTCGGGAGCCGGGGTAAATTACCCCAAATGGGGTAAAATGAAATTTTGGGGAGTAAAAATGAAACTTTTGTGAGTAAAAAGTATATATTGAAGTGAAACTTCTTTAGGATCGTTGTGATTTCAAACTCGATGAAACGAAATGAAATGATGAATGATAAATACTTTATAATTTCTGTGGGGGCGATTTTTTTTCCTCAACTGTATATTACATATATTACTATTATTACCGTTATATATTACTAGGTATTACATTGATAAATTGAATAAATAATGTTTAAATTAAATCTTTAGTTATTGTTTTCAAAATTATATGAAAGATGCTAAAAATAAGCGCGTTTATTTTGTTCTTCTACATGGGGTAATTAATATCAACTTACACAAAAATATTTTGGGGTAATAATTAAAAAAGTTCCCCGACCGCTGGCTTAAAGGGAGGTCCGCTGTTGGCCGTAATTTTTTTTGGTTAAGTGAACAATTGCGCTCACCCTTCCTCGTATGCTGTTGCTGTAAATCTTGCTGAAGTGGTTGTCGGCTATCTCGATAGGTATCCTCGGGAACTGCTCGTCCTCCACCAGCTGCTGAACGCAGTCCGAGATGTCGGCTTTGACATTGAGCGCTTCCCGGGACTCGCCGCCGATGACGATCACGTGCGGCTTCTTGCGACAAATGAACCTGAGCCACAGCAATTGCGTATTAGTCGTGTCTTGGTTGTAGTAAGTAGGGTCCTTTGGAGGTCTGCTTATGTGCTCGATATTAATTGTGAACGCAATTCATAATTAGCTGGAGATTTTATTGCTATGATGGAACAAGCTCACGGCTCACATATTTTTAAGTATTTACCGGAGCTCGTAATCATCGACAACAAAAATGCCGCCACACCCATCTAGAGACTAGAGTTCTAAGTCAGCATTTTTACGGTACAATGGCTGCTCCAGACTTCAAACCGAAACGCATTACTGCTTCACGGCAGAAATAGGCAGGATGGTGGTACCTACCGGTGCGGTTTTACAAGAAGCCCTACCACCTGTAGTAATACATGTTGAATTTTGTTGAAACTTAAATATATTTTGGTTCTCCACTACACGCATCGGTGTCTTACTGATGTCTGTGATTCTCCTTATTAGTTT
The DNA here is from genome assembly GCF_003987935.1 of Bombyx mandarina. The sequence continues at coordinate 21,636 of NW_021011510.1, read as the reverse complement.
ACGATCAGCCATTATCATGAAGTATTTCGTGGAAGCCTAATCGCTAATTTTGACTAATAAATCAGCCACTGTAAGCATGTAAGATCCTCTATTTGTTTATTTTTCTGATCGCTTGTGGCGTTGGCCAGGTGTGTCGGCCTGGTGTGTCGACCAGGTGTGTCGGCCTGGTGTGTCGACCTGGTGTGTTGACCAGGTGTGCCCGCCTGGTGTGTCGATCTGGTGTGTCGACCTGGTGTGGCGGCCTGGTGTGTCGGCCTGGTGTGTCGGCCTGGTGTGTCGACCTGGTGTGTCAGCCTGATGTCTCAGCCTGGTGTGTCGGCCTGGTGTGTCGGGCGCCGTTACCTCCTGAGCGCGGTCATGTCGGCGTCCTTGTTGCGGCGTTCGAGCGCGTCCCACGCGTTCCGCCGGTACAGCAGGTGCGGCAGCCGCAGATGGTCCGCCACCTCGCCGCCCGGACCCACGATGCACGCGAACGCACTGTGCGCGCGATCCGGCACGTACGCCACCGACATTACTCGCACACCTATCGGACAGACACTTCTATTTTATTGCTTAGATGGGTGGACGAGCTCACAGCCCACATGGTGTTAAGTGGTTACCGGAGCCCATAAACATCTACAGCGTAAATACGCCACACACATTGAGATATAAGTTCTAAGGTCTCAGTATAGTTACAACGGCTGCGCCACCTTTCAAACCGAAACACATTACTGCTTCACGGCAGAAATAGGCAGGGCGGTGGTACCTTTTTTTTTATTGCTTAAATGGGTGGACGAACTCACAGCCCACCTGGTGTTAAGTGGTTACTAGAGCCCATAGACATCTACAACGTAAATGCTCCACCCACCTCGAGATATAAGTTCTAAGGTCTCAGTATAGTTACAACGGCTACCCCACCCTTCGAACCGAAACGCATTACTGCTTCACTGCGGAAATATGCAGGGTGGTGGTACCCACCCGCGCGGACTCACAAGAGGTCCTACCACCAGTAATTACGCAAATTATAATTTTGCGGGTTGCATTTTTATTACACGATGTTATATTCCTTCACCGTGGAAATCCGTTTATGGCGCCATGCGTTACAACTCAACCCAACATGTACAGAGATCCGATTCGCATGCATTTCGTATGGTTTCCAGAGCTCTTCTTAAATGTGTCGAGGTACAGCTAAAGCAAGGCACGCCACTAGCGACACTTACAATAGTAACTTTTGTTTCAACATGAAATATGTATACCTAATAACATTGGTGTAGTAATGAGTGTCGCATTACTACTAAGGACCCCTGATTTCATTCGTTTGAAAGCACTCCAACAACCATTCCGAATTCGGCTGTTTAATAAAATTAATTTAAGGTTCAAATTGGCATGGACGAACGCGGCATTTCTCAAAGACCTCTTTACGTGCATGTGCCGCACTTTGAGTTCTACGGCTCCGTTAAACCGTATTTTTGCGAAGTAAGTCTTGACGCAATGAATTAAGCATTATATTTGAGTAAACATATAAATATGAAATTACAATTTTCTTTTATTTATTTTTTACTCGGCATTTATACATGTATTACATTTTGAGCGCGCGCTTACTAGATGGCGCTAGGGTATTGATAAGGGTCCGTTCACAGATCGGTTCGGAGAGCATCGGCCCCTTTTTTTCTTTTCATACAGACCGGATCGTATACGTTTGGAATTGACGGGAGCGGAGCCACCAACTATTTCACATAGACCGGCTGGAAGAGATCTGAACGCAATCGGAGCCGATCGGCTAAGCAAGCGAGAAGAGCGCGGAATTTCACACGCAGCGCGTTCGAGCATTCTTAATTACAAAAAAGTGCACATGCAAAAATAAACTTTACTACGATTACTCAAAACTCCGTTTCCAAAGTGATAAAAAATCTGCTCTCCTCTCCTAGTCGGTCCGTGTGAGCGGACCCTAAGCAGAGCCACACATATGTCTGCAACAACACTTACCATTGGAGGCGTCCCACTCATCATCATCATCAGATATTCTAGACTCGTACGGAGCTACTTTCAACCAGTCGTACAGTCTCCGACGACAACACCTTTATAAAAAGAAAAGTATTATTATGTCTCAAAAAAAAGCATAATCTAAATTCGTGTTGTATATTTTCTTTGGTTTAATTAAAATACCTTAATAGCTATCTAAAGAATAATATCTATGTTAACCTATAGGCATTCTAAGTCAAGACAAACAGCACCGTAGACATTAACTTAAATTATCTAGAGATTTGTACTATAATTATTGCGACATCAAATACAAAGACAGATTATACATAGATAAGATACAAATAATTTAAAATTAAACCTTACTATAGCTGAAAGTAAAAATAACAGCAAAAAATCTTAGTATTTCGGTATTCAATTAATAAACCCTGTATTTTTACACCATTAGACAATCTTGCTTAAATTTAGTAAATTAATTTAATATTCATTTAGAAATTTCCTTAAACAAACACCGTTATGTGTACCGGTGGTGTGAGAAAACATTATAGAAGTCTAGTTAATATAGAGTTGTTCTACTACATAAAATTGATTCTCTTAATACATACTTGAGAACATAATCTTTAGATTCCTGTAAGAGCACAGCGTGCAGTTCTCTTCTCAACTCGGGCATGACGATCTTGGTCAAGGCAATGGTGACCGCCTCTGAGCGAAGTTCATTCCACGCTTGTACTGTGGCAGCAAATTCGTCCTAAAACAACATTTTTACAAATATACTTTCTATATACAGTCAAACCTGGGTAAGTGAGAAATGGATAAGTGAGAAAACTCTGTAAGTGAGAGTAATAGCCAGGACCCGTCATTTTAAGCTCTCAAAACCTCTATTAGCGAGAAACAGAAACCTTTGTAAGAGAGTCGTTTTTCCCCATGGACCTCCGTAAGTGAGACTGCTACTTATCTATACCTCTATAAGCAACAGTCGAGCTTTATTTATTTATATTATTTAGGAGGAACAAATGACAAAACAAATTACAAATTTAACATCTGCTATTTTATGACTCATTCTTAACTTTCGTGGAACTTCCTACCATTGTTTTTGTATTGTTTTGTCGTCAATATTGAACCTATTCTATTTCGTGGAACTAGGGTGAGAAATAATAATGTTGATTTTAAATGCCCAGTGAAGCGGACGGGTACAGCTAGTATACTTCTAAATACTGAATTAATCATCCACAAATTGTTAGGAATCAAAATTGGTAGAAGTTGAAATCAATTTGATAATATCTATCCTCAGATATATGCTTTACTTAACGTACCTTTTGATAGAGCTGTTTCAATTCCTCTAAGTAACTAGGGCTGGTGTTGCCCTCGATCTGCTCACTGATGGTGACCACTAACAGTTTGTCTTCGGCTGCCATTGTTAATTTAAGAAACTGTTCACCGGTAATGTCTCGAACTGGTTTTTTCTTTAAATATTTGAGGCTGCAATAAAAAAAGGCATAATATAAAGTATATGTACCATTTTTGTCACCATTCGTCTATTTGAAAGTATTCACTACCAAAAACATAGATTATTTTTTTAAAATACAATTTACACTCTAAGCATAGGCATACTGGGCGCAAAAAAATTTCATTTATACGTAATATAAAATATAATTTACATAATATGTATCTCTTAATTTGAATTTATTATAGTATTCTTTTTTAGATATATCTTTTACGTGAAAATAACTTTTCAGAACTAATTGATTGCTTTTAGTCTGCCAAATTTTTTAGGAAACTAATTTGATAAGTCAATGGTAGCTTGGTTATTTACTGAGTTATGTACATAATTTTAATTATTTTATTTTATTTTATTTATTGGGTACCAACATGTTATACATCAGCACAGAATATTACAGGCTGCACCACCCTTCAATCCGCAACGCATTACTGCTTCATGGCAGAAATAGGCAGGGTTAGTGATAAGTGTTAAGCACAGGTGGTCCGTCACCTGTAGCAGGCGTGGTTCTCGTCGATCTCCTTGATGCCCTTGGCGGTCGGCTTGACGGAGACGGTGGCCCGCTCCCGCAGCGCGTCCCGCAGCGTGGCCCGCAGCAGCGGCTCCCGCGCGAGCTGCACGCCGCACATGTACACCGCGCGCCGCACCACCTCCGCCGCCGACCCGATGTTACCCACCTGTAGTACGACAACGTATATTGAAAACGGACCAAAGCGCTTAAGCCTTGTTCGGACTAGGCGAGTACCGAGTAATTTAGTGGCTAAACTACTCGCTACTGCACAGAAATCGTTTGCATTATGGTCCAGTAGAGTACACAATTGAGGGGTGTTTTGCAAGATGAACAGGCTGCAACGCAATAGAGTGAATAAACTGATTAAGCTAATCGTAATGGCTATTTTAGAAGAGGTGGATGAGGATATTTCTGTACGGTACGAAAATGGATCGGTAGAAGAGATAAACTAGGAGCTACTAAATGTCTTCTGAAGGAATTAGCATTGGAAGAGATCCCAAAGAATACTTCAGTAGTTTGAGAATGTCCGAAAGTTGGGTGAATTTTCTGTTAACGAAAATACACTTTCAAATTCAGCGCAAAGATACCATTTGAGAAGTGCCACTAATGAACTCGACTAATCAATAGGTTCGGACTTGTTTAGTCAGTGAGCCAGTGAGCAAGGACGCGTGGTTGGAGGCGCTACTCGCGCGATAAAAATAGAACAAAATGGATTGACTTGACTAAATTATTTACTAATCTACTCGACTAAATCGGTGCTCAGACTCGGTGTTCAGACACATTTAGCTACTAAATTACTCGGTACTCGACTAAAATACTCGCCTAGTCTGAACAAGGCTTTAGTGCGGGTTTTTTAACGTTTGCCTACATTTGCCGCTAGGGGTGCTGTTCCAACTGCAACAAATTTGATTTAACTTTTACGCTTCCGAGAACGTTAAAAAACTCACACTAAGCACACAGTACAATAGACGATAGTACTCCGTAGCCAGCCTTTGAGATTTACATACGTTACACATACCGTATGTCAAAAATCAATTTTCTTACTCTCGTTTTTTTTTTTTGTTTCGGCACGGTTTGTACATTAGCCAGTGTCAAGTAATAAGATTTTTATTATATAATTTGCCGTTTTAATTATTTACAGTTTATAAATAATAAAAAACGAAGGAAACTGTCTATGTTGGCCATTATTAATATCAGTGTAAGTATGAATTAAACTAGTAGGGGGACGGTATAGATAAATTAGGTTGAAAAAGCAATTTGATTCATGTAGCAATTAACTCTGCAAATGATAATATGAAGTGAAATGAAATGAAGTTAATTAATATTATGAAACATGGCATGAAATTAAAATAAATTAAATAATATGAGAGATATAACTTCAATAAAATGGTGATCATTGACTGAGATTTTTTCAGTGGACTGTTTGTAGGATCCCGAGAAGTTACGTCCAGCGGCTTTGTTTCATTTTCCCACATTTGTGCACTTTCACAGATATTAAACAGTTAATAAACCACCGTTATTACACATTTAAGCCTGAAGAAACACTAAATAGACCAAATAAAACAAATCACACAACTTCACTCCTCGCGTTCCTGCCAAAAAGTCCTCCTCGAAAATGTTGCTAGCTCCTAAGAGGAGTGTGGAAGAAGAAACCATGTTGCACAGACTCCTGGTGACTGAGAGAAGGGCAGGAGAATGATGAGTGATGACTCACGTATTCGGCGGCGGCTTCCAGCGGCGCCACAGGCTGCTGCTCCACCTCGTGCCGCTGGTAGTTGTCGCGAACGTTCTCAGCAAACTGTTCCGGAGTCAAACCAAACTTCTTAACAAGGGGCTCTGCAAACGAAACATCAATCTTACATAAGTCATTTATTGTTTTTTATTCGACAAACTTAAATATCGATACCAGTTTTTTTTCACTCGAGTTCAATTCAATTTTCGTTTCTTCCATCTTTGCGTTGGGGTAGGGTGGTGAGACATTGTGACATGTTAGGAGTAATTTGTTGTCAACATATGTCGAAGAGAAATCTGTTTTTGGCAATTCGCTCTCCGAATGGCTACTCCTTTGTTTTGTACCAAAACGGCAGAATTTATTCCAAATTAATATTTTGCCTGTTGGCAAAAATATATCAGCACAAGCAAGTGTTGTTATTTTGACATTTCGCTTAATACGCGACATTTATCTGTGTAATTATAGGTCCGTTTTATTTTGTACTAGTATCAAACGTTTTTAATTGAATTTCAGTTAAGTTTACCCCATTCAGATAGCCAAAGATTATTTTTTCCAAAGTTTAAACTTTAAATAGTTCGCGTGTAGAGTTGCAAAAATGTCACTTAAACCAAATAGCCCAAAATCATCCCTCGATATCACGATTATTACTGGTTCATCTGAAGGAGCTATTTAATTCTCGTCCTACAATCAACAGATCTTTAATACCAAATGTACTCAATGTTTCTTCATCACATCACAAAGCAAGAGTCAAGTTGTTATAATGTTAATTATTCTGTAGCACCGTAAGTCATGCACCGACATACCGATACCAGCCTTCCTGCACAGTTCATAAGGTCCCGATTTCGCTGCGTATTTGATGTCCGTTAGGTCTTCTTCGTCAAGTTCTATAGCTTCAATGGCTGCTGCTGCTTCCTCTGCATCTTCTCCGTTCTTTTCGGCCTCTTCTCGAGCAAGTTTTCTAAAATACGTACATTATTAACAATTTTACATATGCTATTATTTGTGTTTACTCCAATTCTCTCACAAATCGTAGACATCATTAAAAATACTCTTATGGTTAAATCTCACGTTTCAAATACAATTTTGGTTATACATGGTCATCGCCATCCGTGATCAAGTTGCAGTAACAATAGATCGATTTTAGTAGACACTTCCCCGCACATATTTTTATTCCCTATCTGGTAGCTGGTAACCTAGGGGGCTATTCCAGGTACTCACCGGCTGGTAGGTGAGCTCCCGGGCTCAGCCTATGAAAGTTTTCTAAGTTGCCCTAGCAAAGCCTCAGCTGAATCTACCACCGGATCGGAATCGCGTGGGAAGATCCAACGAGAAACTCGGTGAGTTATCTATAGGCCAGTTCGCATATCAAACTCTTCTTCGTAATCGACGAGTTCTTTACTGGTGGTAGGACCTCTTGTGAATCCGCACGGTTAGGTACCACCACCCTGCCTATTTTTGCGGTGAAATAGTAATGCGTTTCGGTTTGAAGGGTGGGGCAGCCGTTGTAATTATACTGAGACCTTAGAACTTATATCTCAAGGTAGGCAGTGGCATTTACGTTATCTATGGACTCCAGTAACCACTTAACACACACACAGGTGGGCTGTGAGCTTGTTAATACATCTAAGCAATAATCTCTATATATAAAAATGAATTGCTGTTAGTTAGTCTCGCTAAAACTCGAGAACGGCTGGACCGATTTGGCTAATTTTGGTCTTGAATTATTTGTGGAGGTTCAGAGAAGGTTTAAAAGGTGGATAAATATGAAACTGTTCGGAATGAAATAAAAATAACAATTTTGTTTTTCCTTTGCTGTGTCCCCCGTCGGACGGATTCCTTTTGTTTGTTTTAAGTTTATTTTATACAAAAGTTTAGATCTTTTATTTATCGACTGAGGCATTACGAAATCTGCCGGGTCAGCTAGTTAAAAATAAAGTTTGATAGTAGTTCGACGTAATAGTTTCTTGTAGTACTCACTTTCGTTCCTCAAGTTCCTTCTTCCGTTCCTTGATGCGTTGTACTCTCTGCATTTCGGGAAGTTCACAGGAATAGTACAACAGGAAATGAGCGTGTACGTCCCGCAGCTCTTCAGGAGTTTGTACAGATTTCAATCTAAAAAAAGGTTATAATAATAATATCAAGCCGGTTAGAGTAACGCCATCTATCGCCGAATAGTCGAACGGATATCGAAGGATCTAGTAGTATCTAGAACGCTCGAAAAGTACAACGCCATCTATTGTCAGTTGTACAACACAATACTAGACTTTTGTGGAATATTCTCGACGATTCTAGGGATTTCGTCTTGACTATAAAAGCGTTGCAGAGATGGCACGCAGGCAGTTAGTTATCGGAACTACTCAAAGCAAAACAGTGAACGGATCACCTGAAGCGAAGCGGAAGAAGCGAATTGAGAATTTTAAAGTGTTTGTGAAGTGTTTTAAGTGTTCTGAGTATTGAATACAGCTTTTAGTTGTACTTTGGTGGAATTTTATTTATCCCGAACCGCAGCGCGTAACAATAATATCAATAGTTGACTATATTAAGTGTTTTCTTTGGTTTTCGTGCGTCATAGAGCACATTAAAATGTTATGTCCCTAAGATTCTACAACAGTGATCCATAAATATGCAAACTGATGGTATCGGACATATACAGCGGGGCGAATGTGCATTTTTTTTATAAAAACTTTATTACCTTTCTATATCTTCATCTTTGACGAGCCTCATGTTTTCAGGTATGGGAGCATCGGGATTCTCCATTACTTTGTCCAATTGATAATCACGCATGTTCTCGAATAGCTTCAGCAAATTCTCTTTCCGTTGTTTCAGCTGACACCACTGTCCAAGGAATTACAGTTTTCACTGGTGGTAGGACCTTCACTGGTGGTAGAACCTCTTGTGAGTCTGCACGGATAGGTACCACCACCCCACCTATTTCTGCCGTGAAGCAGTAATGCGTTTCGGTTTGAAGGGTGGGGCAGCCATTGTAACTATACTGAGACCTTAGAACTTATCTCAAGGTGGGTGGCGCATTTACGTTATAGATGTCTATGGGCTCCAGTAACCACTTAACACCAGGTGGGCTGTGAGCTCGTCCAACCATCAAAGCAACAAAAATAAAAATAAAATACATTTCAATTCACGCTTTTTTTACATTCGCATCATATGAAGCTAATATTGAACTCTAAAATACAAGTAATAATTATTGCTAAAAACACACTCGATTCGATTCCTGATCAGATACACCCAATTAACAAAACAATATCTTTATGAAAGATATTTGAGACCCAGGTACTTTCTTGTATTTGTGATTCTGGTAATCCAAAACACCAGAAAAAATACTGTATAATACATACATGGTTCACGCCTGAAATTGATAAAATGATGGTACTCCTCTGTGCTCACATTAAGCCCTACTACCAGTACAAACGTTATTTTGTGTGTAATCTTCAGTGTAAATTTGTAATATATATCTTGGAAAGATTTTCAACTACATTTAACACCACACTTTCTTATCAAAAATCAAGTTTAATTTATCATCACACCTCTATCTCACATACCTTAGCATCATATTTATAAACTTTCCAGAGATCGTTGATACTGAGTTCTGGCTCTACGTATTCCTTACGGTAGAACGCTATAAAAGGCACTTCTAAGGTCTGATTTCGCATGAAGTCAAGCGCTTGACGAATCTTCGTTATTGTACTTGAACCTCTAAAGAAAGAAAATTACCATTTTATTAAAAAAAAATTTAAGAAACTTTTCCTTTAAAAAGGACCTCACAACTTGCTCGTCTCAAAAAAGAAGTGACTATCCTCATAAATACATTTTCTGTGTATAGGTCAACCCTTCATAGTATCTACATGGTAAATAAACTCTTACCGTCTAGTTCTCTCCCTGGCGTCCTGTGCATCAGCTTTGGAAACTGAAGGCTTCAAGAAAGCCTGCTTGTAAATCCATTCTGCCTCTTCTTCCAGTTCATTACTGCCTTCCTCCACTGGAGTTATAGGCACTTCACGAGTTTGCATACGTTCAGGAACATCAGTTTTACGTATCTATTAATTCATAATTAAAAACGACAATTATCTTCCAATGCCTAATTAACATGCGTCAATATTAACAAATTTCCAAGTCATTATAAAAATACAATACTTAAAAAATTAATAGCAAATTATTCTTTAAAACTTTACAGATTTTTATTATCAATAGAATGAATTGTAAAATGGATTAGATATACCCACTAACCTCATTATCCAAATCAGTAAAGTGACTTCTCTTCAATTCACTGGGTTCGTATATTTCGAAGATCGACTTCTTGCTTGGCCTTTTAGCTTTACCCTTCTTTGTCCTACGTCTTTCACCTATTATTTTAATGAAATTATTACTATGCTTTCTTTTTCGTTACATAAAAAATTTAGACTTTCAGTAGCTCCAGTGGTATACAAGAAAGAAAAACGAATCGACGACGGATGTTCAAAATGCTTTTAAAAGATACTGACCAAAACAAACTACATAAAGTAGTCGACTTTTAAACTAATTATTAATTAAAGAATTAAACATTAAAACGCCACAGTTACTTGTAATTTAATGTTCAAATTATAGTAATCGTAAGGATAAATTAAGGATAAATCAAATTAAATTAAATAAATAAAATTAAAAAAAAAAATAAGGATAAATCAAATTCTCAATTACCATTACGCATCATTACATTGTTAAAAAAGAATATAATTGGTATCTTTATATATAATATATATTTTGATGGACTCGGTGGCCCATTAGACAGTACCCCTGACTGTTGTGCCAAGGATCGTGGCTTTGATTCCAAAATCGGACAAACATTTGTGTGATGAATGGTTTGTTTCCTCTTCATCTGGGTGTTAATTATCTATATATGTGTATCTATAATGTCAGTCTTTGGTACCCATAACACGGAGATCATAATTTGAGGCCAGATGACGGTGCATGATTTGTCCCCAGTTTTTATTATTATATACAATTTAGACTGACCTTCCTCTTCATCATCTTCAATATATTCATCCAGATCCTCTTCGTCTTCATCCTCGTAATCTTCTTCGCCATATTTTTCAAATTCATCATAGTCAAAATCTACACCAAATATATCTTGACCTTCTTGCAGTGACCTAAAATAATGTTTTTAATATTTATGTACTTTTGATTTATGCCTATTTGTGGTAAAATACATCTTATGCTAATCTTCACAAATACAAAAATAAAATTTCTAAAGCTCAAATCAAATATGTCTTTAAATATGATTTTTTTTTTAATAATGGTGTTGATCTAGACTTAATTTGAGTGGTTTTAATGCTTAGGCCATCTTGTTTGTTGAGAGGTTAAATAAAGATTTGAATTGTTGAAATAGCCAATACAGACAAGGAGCCAAAATAGTGATTCTTGCACTTCAACATCATAGATGAAAACCACCAACTATTATCATGAAGGTTCCAATTAAAAATATTAATTACATTACTTAAATATTCTTGATCAAATATACATCTTTCGCTTTTTAATGTATCCTAATAAAAAAAAATTCACTACTTACGCTGATAGCCTTGAGAGGCTGGCGTGTAGGTGAGCTCTCGGGGCTGTGGTTCCTTATGTGATACAAAAGATAATGTATTAACTATAAGGTTTAAAAACTTACGCATCAGTAAATATAGGTTTGCGTTTCTTTTTGCGTTCAGCTATTGGTCTACCATCATCATCAACAATAAAATCATCAGCATCTGATTCCAACTCTTCATTGTCATCATCATATTCTACATCACCACGTGGGGCAGCTGAATCGGAACGATTCTCATCTTCCTAATAAGTTAAAAAGATTAATTTTAAAACATATTAATACCAACTTTAATTCAATACAAATGTATGGAAAATAAACTAATATGAAGTTCGGAAACACACAAACCATGCTTAGCTATACACTATTTTGGACCATGGGCCAATCAAAATTAATAAAAAAGTCGATTCATAGCATTTCTTCAAGAGTCAAATTGTCTTGCTTACCTCATCAGAACCACCAACAAACAATTTCTCTGCAATAACTTCTCTTTCCAGGTCAGGATCATCTGCCCCTTCATTGTCACTGTCGTCATCTTCTAGTCGACGTAGACGTTTAAATTTGTTCTAAAAGAAATAATGTCCTAATGTAGTATTTCATTTTGTTTTGTGTTAGTACTTCAGTATCTTTGTTTTATTTAAAATGTGCAGTCAAGTTCACAATCTACCTAATTTAAAAATCATCAGAGTCCACAGTCAACTTTATACCATGCACAGAGACAATCTCACTATTAGGGAAACTATGAGATTTCAAATCAAAAACTAAACAATAATATATTATTGTTCAATAATATATTATCATCTATAGATAAGATGAATGTGAATGAATGAAGTGTATAAAAACTTCTCAGAATTCAATGATATAAGAAATTTGTTTCACATTTCTTAAAAAAATTATCAGTGATCAGGAAAATTGATAATTAATGAAATAAATATTTTTTACTTACTCTTGCAACTTTTACACCAAGATTTTCTTCAATGAGATCATAATCTTCATCTTCAAGCCGATCATCCAATTCATCATCACTTTTTTTTCTTTTCTTTGGTCCTACACTAGCATCAGAGTCCTCTCCATCACTTCCTGATTCTTCTATTGGTGCGTCATCTATCAAATCTTTAAGTTCTTCTCGGAGACGTTCCTCGTCATCTAGAGTTTAATTGCAATTTCACTTATCTTGTTCAATTAAAGTGAAGTTATTGTAGTTGGTCATTCTTTTGGGACTCAATAAAAGTCATTCAATTCAACTTTAGTCGTTCTGTATTCTAGATGAATTTATAAGTAATATTTTTTCAAATTTGTTATTTAGATAATCACAATGACCACATGCTTGCAAATGTTTAGTATGAATAAATCAATAAAGCATGATAANGCAATTTCACTTATCTTGTTCAATTAAAGTGAAGTTATTGTAGTTGGTCATTCTTTTGGGACTCAATAAAAGTCATTCAATTCAACTTTAGTCGTTCTGTATTCTAGATGAATTTATAAGTAATATTTTTTCAAATTTGTTATTTAGATAATCACAATGACCACATGCTTGCAAATGTTTAGTATGAATAAATCAATAAAGCATGATAATGACAGATAGATATTTCAATGAATAAGGTCATCGTTTGAAGCTAGACTTTTTGTGTTTTCTTCATTTTATGTTAATATTGGGCAAACAATCCGTACGTTAATTGACTAACAAAAAGAAAGTGTCGAAGTCGATTCATACCTTCTTCTTCTTCGTCTTCGTCGTCACTTTGAACTGCTTTCCGTTTATGTTTTTTGCGTTCTGCCGGCTGCTCTTCTGCCTCAGAATCCAACTATATCCAATAATACGAATCATTACAAAGATAATTCAACACTACGCAATCAAAATGAGAACAAGCATCTTTTACTAACCTCGCTCTCCTCTGCTTCAGATTCCAGAAAGTCTGACATGCTAAACTAAACTACTATTCTACTTAATCTTAATCTAAATAATACGCTAAGCTTTGTTAATTTTTATTTCTAAAAAATAAGAAAAATAAAAAAGCTATGTATCGTTTACATGAAATTATGACAGAAATGAAAGATTGAGTTTTTAATCACTTGACATTGTTTATGGCCGTTGAAAACTGGACTTTTTAGCCTGTCAAAATGTTTCTTTTTCCATTTGATACATTAGAACAATTTCAAGATCTACTATTATTACATGCTTACATGCATATGAAGAAGGAAGAAAATTGGTAAATGGAAAAAATTCGTCATCCACCCACAGCTCCCCGAATAACAGATAGTTAAAAAAACACAAGGAATGTGTTAGATAATTTTAAATTTTAATAAACTATTTACCACGTCTTCAAATATACAAGTGTGTGAACCAGAAATCCCAAATAAGCTCTACCCTAGTAGTACCCTACTACTTTCTTATCCTTCACACATTTTCATACCTACCTGACCTCTTTTTATCTTCATTACTGTTGATAGAGGTTTTTGTATGTCAACTATGAAACTAATTTAATTGAGCCATATTAAGACAAGGTAGGCAGTGACAATGTTGTTTTTAAGTGAAAGGGCTTTGGTTGAACATGGCTTCCAGGCTTCATCAAAAAAGCCTAACGAATTTACAGTCACCACTTTAATAACAATTTTTTTTTTTTGCATATTTAAGATAATTCGATTACATACACAAAAGAGATTTATGTCTTTTGCCTATTATTACAAAAAGGTTCATCGAATGAGCTTTGACTTTTTGCTGCTTTTTGCTCAATCTGACAAATCAAACCAGAAAAAATACAAGTTAAAAAGTCAACGCCGTCACTGGCTTGGCCGTCAGTGTCAGTAATAAACAAAACATTATTTTACCTAATGATTCATAACTATTAAGTGCATACTATCTAATACTATCTATGTATTGATAAAAAACACCTAATGTCTTGAATACACCTGAAATTAAATAGCTATAAGTTTATAAAGATACGTGACAAAATGAGCGATTCAGCTCCGATAGTTAAAAAAATAATACATACAGGTCAAAAATATGTTCCCATTACTAAAGGAAGCAAGGTCAGAAATCTTATCATTGTTATAAAAACGTAGAAATATTTATTCTATTGATAATGAAATATAAAAAGGATAACAGATGTCCCGAGTATCACTATGTAGTCTACTAATTTTTTTCGCTTCCATAGGTTTACTTCCACTTTCAAACATGGAAACTTGGCCAAGAAAGAGTATTAATTGACGATAGTAGAAAAATAGGTAAAAAGGAGCCTATGGTGCTGGTACTAGGTCATAAATTCAAACTTGAAGTATGGGAGACTGTAGTTAAAATGATGGCCATTGGAGAAGTCTCTAGTTTTGTGGTAAAAAAAGAGGTAATGGAATTATTATCTTATTCATGCAACACAGTTTTTTTTTTTTATTTATTTAGAGAGGGTTGGATGAACTCGGTCCACCTGGTGTTAAATGATTACTGAAGCCCATGTACATTAACAGTGTAAATACTTTAATTTTATTTGAGGCAGAGTTTACCAAAATAGTTAATATTATTACTGGTGATAGGACCTCTTGTGAGTTCACATGGGTAGTTACCACCACCACCCTGCCTATTTCTGCTGTGAAACAGTAATGCATTTCAGTTCAATTTGAAGGGTGGGGCAGCCATTATAGCTATACTGAGACCTTAGAAGTCATATCTCAAGGAGGGTGGCGGCATTTACATTATAGATGTCTAAGTGCTCTGATAACCACTTAACACCGGGTGGGCTATAAGCTCGTTCATCCATCTGGACAATTAAAAAAAAAAGTAGTTGCACAGTTTTAAGGGTGCAACAATACAATTGATATGGTAATCTTGTGTCGAGATGGTTGGCAATGTTCATGTTGTGAAGTTGTAAAGACCACTGGTGTGAGAGTTGATAATACTTAAGTATTAATAATTACTTAATAATACTTCATAAAATTTTGTCCTTAATGACATTTTTGTGATGAAAATGTTTTAGCATTGGTAATTCAACCTTCTAATTTTTATTTAAAAAAATAGACAAACACACCGTTTTATGTATGTAAAAATTTTACAATAAGATTTTATGTGATCATTTAAGTAATAATATTAAGCTGATAGAATGACTATATTATTACAATACACTTACAATATTATAATATAAATTATAAACATAACGTTTAATCTTCTAATGTATTACAATTCTTACAGTTGGTATATGCATATCCCTTTGTATCTAAAACATTAAGAGAACTAGGTCAGAGTCAACAAAAGGTGAAACATACATGTACCATGACACTGCACACTGAAGGCATAGGCTATAAAGACTTGGATGAAATCATCACCAAACCATGCGATCTGGAGTTCATTATAGGTATCAGATTCATATAAAAATACAGTGAAAATAANCAATTCTTACAGTTGGTATATGCATATCCCTTTGTATCTAAAACATTAAGAGAACTAGGTCAGAGTCAACAAAAGGTGAAACATACATGTACCATGACACTGCACACTGAAGGCATAGGCTATAAAGACTTGGATGAAATCATCACCAAACCATGCGATCTGGAGTTCATTATAGGTATCAGATTCATATAAAAATACATTGAAAATAATTAAAATGAAAAAAAAAGACAATTATTATAATATTCACACAAGAATTATACAACCTGAACTGTCCTTAACAAATGATGGTGTTATGATGTTTCTAAAGTTTCTCATGTTTAGAATTAACTCCACAGAATTACTTAAAGTGGAACATTCAGATGAATATGAAAGAGAGATGTGGCAGCTAAGTATACAGGAGAGAATCGATTTGATTCCAACATTAAAAGAGAAAGGCAACAGGTTGTACGGAGAAAAGAAATATGATGAAGCAGAGGAGGCATACAATGAAGCACTTGCTATATGTGAACAACTTATGATCAGGTTACTAAATTACCATTTCAGAATCTATAACATATTCGCCTTTAGATTTAAAAGAAGCTTGTGATGTGCAAACATAAAAAAAGAATATTGAAGCTACTTATGTGATTATTGCTCTTGTGCTCATTATATTGTCTGCTTATCTGTAAAGAAACTTCTATAGGTATGTAATTAATTTCTTCCAGAGAAAGACTCACAAACAAGATGGACAGAAGCAAGAGAATATCTCTCCTCAACACAATGCCACAACTATCTATAATATAACTCGCATAGATCAGGTTCAGCATGTGTGTGACTTTGACCTATCGACATAATTCACACGCTTACTTCTTGAGGTCCACCTTGCCCTTCTTGACCCTCACCTGTCTCTAAAACGACACAGAGGGAACCTGCAATACTGAAGGGGCAGGGAGTTGCTTCAGATCACAAACCTGGCCCCCAGCTCACTGATGAGGGGTTAGTTCAGAGAATAATGCTTTCGTGCCCCGCCCTCTCCTTGTGTAGTATAATACAGACATAAGGAAGGTAATAAATTATAACATTTTTAATTTTCAGGGAAAGAAAAGGTGATGAAGAATGGATTAATATAAACGAACTAAAAATTCCAATATTATTGAATTATGCACAATGTAAACTCCTCAAAGGAGAATATTATGCAGTTATCGAACATTGTAATACTGTTTTAGAATTTGACAAAGGTAAGTCACAAACAATCAATAGACTATATACTAATACTATACTTTATACTGGTGGTAGGACCTCTTGAGAGTCCGCGCGGGTAGGTATCAACTCCCTGCTTATTTCTGCCATGAAGCAGTAATGCATTTCGGTTTGAAGGGTGGGGCAGCCGTTGTAACTATACCTGAGACCTTAGAACTTATGTCTCAAGGGGGGTGGCGCATTTACGTTGTAGATGTCTATGGGCTCCAGTAACCACTTAACACCAGGTGGGCTGTGAGCTCGTCCACCGATCTAAGCAAAAAAAAAAAAATTTTAGAAAGTAATAAAATACTTATATCAATGAATATGTACAGTTTATATGTATTCTAAGTTTGCTTTCTGTATATCCCGGTTTTTAAACCTACCCAACACACCTTGACAAATGAATGGTCCTGATTTATAGTTCATAGCAACTATCTTGTTAATGACTGGAACTTATAACTGTTTTATGGTAGAAATATAGAGGTTGATTGTATATTTACTGGTGTCTTAATTACATGTGACAATCACCTCAATGCATATTTTTGAAATCAATTTGAACATGAGGCTGATATTGCTGATATCCAAGAGATGATTGATGATGCCTGTTTTTTTTTATCAAGTAGCCATATGCCAGTATTTATGCACAAAAGAAAAAGGTGGAACAAAAGGTCTTCAACAATGGTTAATGGTTTTTGACTATGTTGGTCATTTTGTTTAATACTGTGTATTTTTTCTTATAACCACAGATAATGAAAAAGCTTTATACAGACGAGCCAAAGCTCACATAGGTGCATGGAACCCTGACCGGGCTGAAGAAGACTTAAGACGGCTTAAAGCTCTGAATCAGTCCATGTCAACCACCATAGATAAAGAACTGGAGAATATTAAAAAAATGCGCAAAGAAAAAGAAAATCAAGATAAAGACGCACTAAAATCTATGTTCTTAAAAAATGGAACAAATTAAAAAAAAGTATTAACAGAAAAAATTATGGACTCAGGCAATGATATTAGAGATAACATCATTGGTCTCAGGTCTATTAATTATTGAGGATTGAGCAGCGTACGGCTAAAATCGTGCAATACGAGTATATATGCCTTAATTTACATAGTGTGGATCGAACCTGGCATAGTTGAACGAAAACTCCTTTTTTAATATAATATAACGGAGACTAGAGATACAATATTGATTGAGATTGCTTGCTATGTTTTTTTCTCACAACGAGAATGCCACCAAGGCAGAAAAGGACATTCTAATAAAATGTGGCATGTTTATTCAACTATCATTGTTACAATAGTTGCATGGTTTGTTAGCAAAAAGTTTCAACCTAAAAAAACTTTCACTAATTAGTTGACTTCTTAGAAAGCAGTTATTCTTGATTCGGCGCATATCATTAGGTTTCTCACTATGGAGACTTTACTACTTAACTAATTTCTTGCAAACAAAATTCAAATTCAAATTCAAAAACACAACCAAAACCACACAATTCATTTCTTTAAATTAAATTTATTTGAAATTTTAAATATTTAATTTTAAATATTGTATATTTAACAATATTTAATAAAGATGTAGTTAATTGTAATTTAGATGGCTAGAAAGCTTGCTCTTAATGAGTATGTACTTAATTAGTACCCACCTACCTACTATTCATAATTTAATACATGTAATAACTGTAAAGACTTGTAATATGACCCTAAACCCTAACAATTAATATGATGAATAATATTTAAAAAAATAAACGCTAATACGCAATATTTCGGAATTTTTATTTAGAGAATTTACATGCGTAAATGAGGCGAAATATCATTTCGTTTTCATTCCATTTTATGCCATGTATCATATTAATCTACTTCATTTCATTTTTTAATATCATTTTACATATAAAAAAGTTTTCATTAAAATTAAAATAAGACTTGACCTAAAGGTCTTAGTTACCAGGTCATGAAATCCCTTAAAAAAACAATCCAGAGTTCTATCGTGAGACGAACTCTAGAGCTTATTTTGAGGTGATTGAAGTTAGCCCCTCAAAAAAAATTTTCTTTCCTGTTTTCTACTTATTTTCTATTAATTTGTTTGTTCATCATTTGTTCTTGATTGTTCACTGTTAATAATTGTTTGTTCTGCATTTATTTATTTTAAAAAAATTATTAAAAATATATGTACAAGTTAGCCCCCTGATTGCAATTTTTAATATTTTTTCGTCCTTAATGGCTCGTAAATATTCATTTTCGATTGTTCTTATATAAAATACGTTTGTTCTCTTTCGAAATTACTCATTTTTTGTTTAATTAACTATTTGTATTAGTTGAATAAATGTATGCAAAATATGTGTACTGCGCATGCGTCAACTATAATGCGGAAAAAATGTATTTGGTCTAACTTAACGCCAATGCACATTATTTCATTTATTTATTTTTTATTTTCTTTAATTAAACTGTATACCAATTAATTGCTCCTTCAGGATTTATATTTGTTTTTTTTTTCACGATTAAAACGTAGAACGTTAACGCGTAGAAAGTTTAGGCATTATAGTTGACGCATGCGCAGTACACATATTTTGCATACATTTATTCAACTAATAAAAATAGTAAATTAAACAAAAAAGTAATTTCGAAAGAGAACAAACGTGTTTTATATAAGGACAATCGAAAAAGAATATTTACGAGACAATAAGGATGAAAAAATATAAAAAATTGCATTAGAGGGGCTAACTTGTAGGTATATTTTTAAATATTTTTTTAAAATAAATAAATGCAGAACAAACAATTATTAAGAGTGAACAATCATGAACAAATGATGAACAAACGAATTAATAGAAAATAAGTATAAAATAGGAAAAAAAAATTTTTTTGAGGGCCTAACTTCATTCACCTCTTATTTTGTTTATTTAAATCAATCAATACGGCTTTACGGCCGTAGCCCCTAGGGCCATCCAGATCAAACATAGTACAAGCTAAGAAATGTGAAGTTGTGTGATTTGTTTTATTTTGTCTATTTAGTGTTTCTTCAGGTTTAAATGTGTAATAACGGTGGTATATTAACTGTTTAGTATCTGTGAAAGTGCACAAATCGTCTTTTTGCATTAAAAGTGTCCAATTTCCAAAAATATTCGAAATTTAGTTAATATGTGAAATCATTTAGTAGTCAAAAGAGGGTAGTTTAGACAGCTTAGTTTTAGTTTTTTTAGTTTACCTATATTCTGACTACTATTAACAAAATTAATACATCCTTTTATCTTACTTTAAAAGACAGATAATGTATCTAGTAAAAAATAATGAATAAATGTTGCAAAGATGTTTATTATTAAAAATATCACATGTTAAACCTTTAAAATACTCTCCTGTAACATTAGTAAATTTTGAGATTAAACAGTTTTAATGCGAGAAGACGAAATGTGGGAAAATGAGACAAAGCCGCTGGCTGTAACTTCTGGGGATCCTCCAAAAAGTCCACTAAAAAAATCTCAGTAAATTACCACCATTTTATTGAGATTATATTTCATCCCATTTCATCTCATTTCATTTGATTTCATCCCAGTTTATTAATGTCTCAAATTAATTATCGTCATTTCATTAAGACACGACTTAAAAGTCTTAGTTACCAGGTCAAAATTCATTTTTAAAACAAAACTTAATATTTGTTATAAAGCTGAATGGGCTTAGATCCCCTTGCCTTTCCTAATAAGGAAAAATTGTACCAAAAAAAATCTCACTGATGAAGTATGAAACCTAGGTCTACGGTAAATTGGGCTCTGTAAATTTGGTCCCCTTTGTTTATTTTCGGATTTTTTTTATTTTTAATTATTTGTTCGTCGTTTGTTCGTTACTGTAGTTTTTAAATTACATTTACGCGGATTGATGTTTCAAAGCTTTCAGATTTCAATTTTAAAATCTGAAATAATTAAGAACAGCGTCATCTACCGTTCACATTTGAAACAGAATTTAATTTGGTTTAAATTTGTAAGAGTTGATGTTGATTATTATTACACTAATTAATTGAGCGTTTCATTAGCTTTTAAGCTGAGTGACTATTTATAATTTATTTTTCTATTGTCTATTTTTGTTCAGTAATAAATGAGCAAAAAATAATACTTAACAAAAAGATATGAGGTAGTCGTCGTGGCCTAACGGATAAGACGTCCGGTGCATTCGTGTTGAAGCGATGCACCGGTGTTCGAATCCCGCAGGCGGGTACCAATTTTTCAAATGAAATACGTACTCAACAAATGTTCACGATTGACTTCCATGGTGTAGGAATAACATCGTGTAATAAAAATGAAACCCGCAAAATTATAATTTGCGTAATTACTGGTGGTAGGACCTCTTGTGAGTCCACGCGGGTGGGTACCACCACCCTTTTTTTTTTTTTTTTTAAGAGCGACCGGTTGGCGGTGTATCGCGTCCCGACCCGGCAGGCTGGTTCTGGTCCAGCGGGGTATTCCGGGACACCAGCGGCACTGTCTGGGCGGCCTGACGGGCTGCCGTACCGAGACAGCCGACGTTTCAGAGCCTTCGATTCGCCTCGAAGGCTCCGTCGGCTCGGCGTCCTTGGGGTGAGCCGCACCGTCTGGTTGTAGTGTTGACCGCGGTAACCCCCCTACCTCATCCGGGTTCTGACCTCGGAGAGGATCGGACGTCGGGTGTAAGAGTGCAGGGGAGTCGTTTAGTGGGTGGGTCCTAAAATCCTTGGGCCCGCGATCTGCTCTCAACACCTGCAGATCGTTGAGTCTCACATACCCCGCGCGCCCCGTATGCGCGGGGA
>NW_021011509.1:3049002-3137439 GCF_003987935.1 Bombyx mandarina | reverse complement strand
ATCCTGCGGACAGAATGGAAAGCAGTCGACGTCGCCCAAACACGTCATCTCGGATCCTCCTGATCCACTAACGGTGCTTTTAGGTACTTCAAGCACCGGTCACCGTTCTCGTCGAACCCGTCGCTTGCGACGAAGGGCTCGACGAGTAAATTAACTCTCAGACACAGCCCACTGAGTTTCTCGCCGGATCTTCTCAGTGGGTCGCGCTTCCGATCCGGTGGTAGATTCTGCGAAGCACGGCTCTTGCTAGGGTTCGTGTTAGCAAGGTTTGAGCTCACCGTGAGCTCACCTACAAACGTTAGGGTTACGCTGAAATAGCCTCTCAAGGCTCTCAGCTTAGGTAGGAAAAAAAAAAGCAATTAAAAATGCAAACTTGCTCATAATACGCCCAACGAACCGTAATAAAATATTGTGGATATTCCTCAGAATGGCATGTATACGCATCCGATTTTCTCGAAAACCGGTAACTGGCCACAGTCTGTTATAAAAATAGTAGACGAAAGAAGTAAATTGTTGGGATATCCTTACTCTCTTCTCCCTGAGTTTACTAAAGAAGAAATAGAATTTATAAAAGGTAAGATTATAGTTCTTATTAATGTATTACTGTACTCCCGAGATTTTATGTTTTTAGTCAATCAAATTATTTTCTAGATACTTACGACTTCTTCGGAATGAATTACTACATTTCAAAGTCAATAAGGAAGTCCCTGGTAAACGAACATATACCGTTGTGGCCTCTTGAGGGAGTACCGATATTGGGAGCCATTTTGGAAAGTCAACCCACTTGGACGAGTGGAGCTACGAAGTGGTTTTCGGTAAAACACATTTGTTTTTACGTACCTTAACAATTAATATTTAGTGCAACGTCTCCAGTGGAAAACGATCTTTTGAAATTTTATCTCTAACAAGAATACTCCTTCTGGAGTAACACTTTCTAGAATATTCTTACAGAAGAACGCTTTTGCGCCACACTCATGAGAGCAGGGAAATAATTATAATAAAGGGATAGTGTGATAGTCATGTGTTGATTTTTACTGCTATATTTGTCTAAATTTTTTTTATTTTTTATTGCTCAGATGGGTGGATGAGCTCACAGCCCACCTGTTGTTAAGTAGACACTGGAGCCCATAGACATCTACAACGTAAATGCGCCACCGATCTTGAGATATAGTTCTAAGGACTCAGTATAATTATGGCTACCCCACCCTTCAAACCAAAATGCATTGCTGCTTCACGGTAGAAATAGGCGGGGTGGTGGTACCTAACCGTGCGGACTCATAAGAGGTCCTACCACTAATCCATACTTGATGCCACTAAGGTTTGAACCATGCGCCAGTCCTTTAACAATTCCGTGGTAACGTATTAAATAGCAGCCAGTTTGCTGCTGCGAATGGCCGCGTCAAGAGTGCTCCGAAGATCTTGTCTGTCTCCATGTGACGTCAGCTCTGATGCTATCAATCAATAGATAGCACTGGCTTTAAGACAGTGCCCTCAATTGTCAAAAAATTGGCGATTCGTAAATTAAAATTTCAGGCCCATCCACCAGGCCTTCGTAAAGTCCTGAACTGGATCAGACATAATTACGGTGATCAGGAAATATATATAATGGAAAACGGATACGCGACCGCCGATACTGAGCTGGAAGATTTTGACAGGATCAGTTACTTGAAGGATCATTTGGAGCAGGTTCTGTTAGCCATGAAGGATGGAGTCAACGTTACCCGTTACACAATTTGGTCCTTAATGGATAATTTTGAATGGTCAGATGGTTATACGTAAGTTTTTTTTTAATTTATTTTTATTGCTTAGATGGGTGGACGAGCTCACAGCCAACCAGGTATTAAGTGGTAACTGGAGACCATAGACATCTACAATGTAAATGCGGCACCAACCTTGAGATATAAGTTCTAAGGTCCCAGTATCATTACAACGCCTGCCCCACCCTTCAAACCGAAACGCATTACTGCTTCACGTTAGAAATAGGCAGGATGGTGGTACCTACCCGCGCGGACTCATAAGAGGTCCTACCATCAGTAAGTGGTAGTTTAAATAGTCTTGTAAATTTTGGTAAAGAATTTTTAGTATTTTCAGCAATCTTTAATTTAGTGGCTGACTGATTTTTTTCGTTTGAAAGCCCTACATTTAGCAGCTTTAGTGGTAGTAGCCAGGATTTTAAGTCTGCAATAGTAGCCACCATTCTGTCTAGTTTTGCCACGATGCGGTACTAACAACACGATCAAAGGGTTCATACTGGTTAATACAGGGATCTAATAGGAGTGGAGTGGGATCTTATAGTATGTTCAGTACTGGACATCTGTGGGCTCTTTAAGTTGAATTATTACGTGTTTTAGCTAAGCCACGATTGATTAACTGTTTTAACGGAGTTCTTATGTTTTAGTAAGTTTAATTTATTGTCACTCTTAAAGGTATAGCGTAAATTAACTAAAGGTCATTTTTTTTTTAATTTCACGCCCTTGTAGGCAGACGCGCATACGGCCTACTTGAAGGTGAGTGAGTGGTTAGCGTCGCCCATGGACATCAGCAACCCTAGCACTGAGTAATCTTCGCTAGCCTCGTTAGATGAAGGGCGTATTTTTTCCTACCTATTCTATTAACCGAATTAATAAGTGAGCTCACGGGGCTCAAACCTGACTGCGTTGCTAACACTAACCCTAGCAAGGGCAGTGCTTCGCAGAATCTACCACCGGATCGGAAACGCGACCCACTGAGAAGATCCGGGAAGAAACTCAGTGTTTAGGTACCGTCGTCATATAACTATATGAATATCTTTATTTGTAACTAGGTGACCCGGCAGACTTCGTAGTGCCTCAATCGATAAATAAAAGACACTCCAAGGGGACACATCACATTATATAATTCCGAGCTTTTTTATATTTTTTCACATTTAAACCTTCCCTGGACTTCCACGAATAATTCAAGAGCAAAATTAGCCAAATCGGTCCAGCCGTTCTCAAGTTTTAGCGAGACTAACGAACAGCAATTCATTTTTATAAATAGAGATAATAAATTTATTGCAGGATAAAGTTTGGCCTGTATGAAGTGGACTTTTCGAGTCCAGAGCGAACACGCACTCCGAGGAAATCAGCGGAATACTACAAGAATATTATCGAGACCCATTCCTTGTCTGATTTCTACGTTAAAAATGAATTATAATTTATTTTATTTATTTTTACATTGTTAGTTGTACTTGTTTTTCGTTTATCGTGTAAGGTTTGTTGTAAAATAATTAAATTTGTTAATTTTGAGGAAATTTTCGGATTGCCAAATAGCAACACTGTTGGTGGGAGCTATTACAGTAGTGGGGACGTGACATAATAAAAAAGGCGGTAGTCTGAAAAAACATAACGAAAAGCGGTGTATTCGGTAGAGAACAGATGTCTAAAGATTGTACAGGTGGAGTTATAACCGCCGCCACCGCCCCGCCTATTTCTGCCGTGAAGCAGTAATGCGTTTCGGTTTGAAGGGTGGGGCAGCCGTTGTAACTACACTTGAGACCATAGAACTTATATCTCAAGGTGTTTGGCGCATTTACGTTGTAGATGTCTATGGGTTCCAGTAACCACTTAACACCAGGTGGGCTGTGAGCTCGTCCACACATCCAGGCAATAAAAAATAATAAAGCAATACAGAATTAAGTAAACTACTGCAATCTGTGTATTTATCATCATTCATCATTTCGGTAGGCAGCGGCTTGGCTCTGCTCCTGGCATTGCTGAAGTCCATGGGCGACGGTAACCACTTAACATCAGGTGGGCCGTACGCTCGTCTGCCTACAAAGGCAATAAACAAAATATTTCCTGGCTTTGGAACCAGAGTTTTACATCCGTAGTTTGTTGAAAGAAAATGAACTGTTGTTAAACTGAAAAGATGATGCTGGTGTGTGGAGTCGATATGAGCCGGTAACACTTTCGAAGGTAAACTCGGTAAACCAAAAAATCATCCGACGAGCTACCGCCCGATTAACCTCCTCATGTCGCTAGGCAAACTGTATGAGCGTCTGCTCTACAAACGCCTCAGAGACTTCGTCTCATCCAAGGGCATTCTCATCGATGAACAATCCGGATACCGTAAAAATCACTCATGCGTTCAACAGGTGCACCGCCTCACGGAGCAAACTCTTGTGGGGCTTAATCGACCAAAACCCTTACACACGGGAGCTCTCTTCTTCGACGTCGCAAAAGCGTTCGACAAAGTCTGGCACAACGGTTTGATTTTCAAGCTATTCAACATGGGCGTGCCGGATAGTCTCGTTCTCATCATACGGGACTTCTTGTCGAACCGCTCTTTTCGATATCGAGTCGAGGGAACCCGCTCCTCCCCACGACCTCTCACAGCTGGAGTCCCGCAAGGCTCTGTCTTCTCACCCCTCCTATTTGACTTATTCGTCAACGATATTCCCCGGTCGCCGCCGACCCAGTTAGCTGTATTCGCCGACAACACGACTGTTTACTATTCCAGTAGAAACAAGTCCCTAATCGCGAAGAAGCTTCAGAGCGCAGTCCTAGTCCTAGGACAGTGGTTCCGAAAACGGCGCATAGACATCAACCCAGCGAAAAGTACTGCGGTCCTATTTCAGAGGGGAAGCTCCACACGGATTTCCTCCCGGATTAGGAGGAGGAATCTCACACCCCCGATTACTCTCTTTAGACAAACGATACCCTGGGCCAGGAAGGTCAAGTACCTGGGCGTTACCCTGGATGCATCGATGACATTCCGCCCGCATATAAAATCAGTCCGTGACCGTGCCGCGTTTATTCTCGGTAGACTCTACCCCANTCAAGTACCTGGGCGTTACCCTGGATGCATCGATGACATTCCGCCCGCATATAAAATCAGTCCGTGACCGTGCCGCGTTTATTCTCGGTAGACTCTACCCTATGATCTGTAAGCGGAGTAAAATGTGCCTTCGGAACAAGGTGACACTTTACAAAACTTGCATTAGGCCCGTCATGACTTACGCGAGTGTGGTGTTCGCTCACGCGGCCCGCACACACATAGACACCCTCCAATCTCTACAATCCCGCTTTTGCAGGTTAGCCGTCGGAGCACCGTGGTTCGTGAGGAACGTTGACCTACACGACGACCTGGGCCTCGAATCTATCCAGAAATACATGAAGTCAGCGTCGGAACGGTACGGTCGATAAGGCTATGCGTCATGATAATCGCCTTATCGTTGCCGCCGCTGACTACTCCCCGAATCCTGATCACGCAGGAGCCAGTCACCATCGACGCCCTAGACACGTCCTTACGGATCCATCAGATCCAATAACTTTTGCATTAGACGCCTTCAGCTCTAACCTTCAGGCAGCAGGTTAGCAGCTTAGCAGCTTAGCAGGCTTAGGGACCTCGGTAACCGTACTCGTCGAACTCGACAAAAAGTTCGCCGTGCAACCTAACCCATGAATCAGCTCGCTGAGTTTCTCGCCGGATCTTCTCAGCGGGTCGCGATTCCGATGCGGTAGTAGATTCATTCGCGAAGCAGCTGCTCTTGAGCTGTTAGGTCTCCTTCGGAGGCGCTCGGGTAGCTGTTAGCAAATCCCACCCCTGCTGGCTGAGCTTTTGCTCGCCCACCTGTCCTGGTGAAACTGGAAAGGCCTCCGGGCCACCAGTAATCCTTCAATTATAAAAAGAAAAAAAACTTTCGAAGGTTCGAGATTTTTATTTTATTTGTTTTGTTTCTTTGTATCTATTTGTTTTATGTTGGGAATAAATTGTTAAAGGATTATCAGGGCGGCGGCGACAACGTTACATCCGCACGAAATAATTTATTCTCTTTAATAACACGTTAGGACGGTTAGAATACGAATCAATCAGAAATATGCTAACCGCCGGTATTTATACAATCATCTTGACCTATTTAGATACAAACTTAATAGGTAATATTAAACATTATTTAACTTAATTATTCTTAATGATTATTTATTTACAATTATTGTTTAATAATATCGAATTATATAACATTAAAGGTATATTGCGCCGGAAGCTGTCAAGCGGAAGGTGCCAATAAAATATTTAAAGTATAAATAAATATTAATCAACAATTTACTTGATAATGAAATTACTAATCACTAGAGGTCCCGCAGTAGTCGAAATTCGACTATAATTGGAATTGTAAGTACACTATTAGGATTGTATTTTATACTTCTATAAAAAAATATTAATAAAGATAAACAATATTTAATCTATTCTCAATTTGACCACAGACGTCAAGAACCAAAGTTTGACAATAAATAGTATGCATGCGTGTGTGCGTCAAATACATGGTATGTAGTGTGTGTAATGTTTTCTTTATTGATTTAATGTATCTTTTATGCATTATTAAAAAAAATATTAGCATTGTGCACTTCTTCTCTATATTCTCTATAAGTGTGGAAAATTTCATACTCCTCCGCCCGCGCAATTTTCGTAAAAAGGGATACAACAGTTTTTACTTCACGTATTAATATATTACTAATTATATTATAAGACAATAAGTTCTATATATTACCTAATCATTAGGATGTACCTTAACTAGTTCGTAAATAATTTATTATGTGTATATAATAAACGTTAATTTAAAAATATAGTTTCATGTCAAAAAAATAAGCCAAATTAATAAATATTTTTTTATTTATATATTTAATTATTTATTTTGAAAACGTAAAATCAGAATACATATATGAAGACGCGTATTGTTAAAATAAAATATTACTTAATTTTGACCATATTACATTTCTTTACAACGTGTCTTCGGACTTTGATTTAAATTGTTTGGAATCAATAGATCTGCTCTTGATGACATGTGAATAGTATTGAGATGAAATTCTTGGGGTGCGCTTACGGTTTTTGTCGGTAAAATCGACTTTATATAAACCGAATTTTGGTCTGAAAATATCAAAAATTAATTAAATACATTTTTGTAATTAATTAAAACACATTTAAAGCTGTATGCAGACATCAGTTACGGGTTTTCGGCACGAGTAGGTACCACCACCCCGCCTGTTTCTGTCGTAAAGCAGTAATGCGTTTCGGTTTGAAAGCTGAAGCAGCCGTTGTACTTTAAAACTGAGACACTAGAATAAATATCTCAAGGTGTGTGGCGGGATTTACGTTGTAGGTGTCTATTGGCTCCGGTAGCCACTTAACACCAGGTGGGCCGTGAGCTCGTCCACCCATCTAAGCAATAAAAAAAGTAACATGATTCTTTGTAGGTGTTATTTGCTTCCAGTCTCGCATTCTAAGACTCAGAATAACTCCTGAAAGCTATAGTGGTAGGCCGTATCATGCGACATAGGCAGGCACCACCATGTTGTCTCTTTCAACGGCTCAAAGGGACCCACAGCAGCACAATTGCACAATACAGTTGAGACTAACATGTCATTACGGATCCTCCTGATCTATTAACGGTGCTTTTAGGTACCACAAGCACCGGTTATCATCCTCGTCGAACCGGTCGCTTGCGACGAAGAGCTCGACGAGTGAATTAACCCACAGACACAGCCCACAGAGTTTCTCGCTGGATCTTTTCAGTGGGTCGCGATACCGATCCGGTGGTAGATTCTGCGAAGCACTGCTATTGCTAGGGCCAGGGTGGGCAACATTCCCGGTTAGAGCTCCTTGAGCTATACGTCAAAAAGAAGCCGAAATAGTCTCTCAAGGCTATCAGCATAGGTAGGGAAAAAAGAAAAAAAAGTTGAGACTTCAGATCTCTAGATGGCTGTTGGTGATATCTATGAGCTCTGGTAACCGCCTAACAGCCGTTGGGCTTGTCTGCAGATATAACTCTTTCTCTTTATGGAAACTTTTATTTTGAAAGTACCGTAGATTTTTCGGAAGCTTTTCGAATTGTTGTCTACTTCCTATTTATTTCTAAGTATGGCAACTCTACACTCTAGTTTATGGGAGCGATGAAATATCCAATATAAAAGCTTTTTATTCCTAGCGTTATAAGAATAGCATTGACATACCTATCCACTCCCTAAGTCCTGTACGCATTGTTATGTTACAGCTTCAATGTTTTCATTCACCACAAAGTTGAAGCAACATCCAATAGAAATCATAAAAAGCGTGGTATGGACATGTGATGCGTAGAGAGAAGATGCATGTGACTAGGAGATGTATGGAAATGGTAGTGCAAGGTAGAGGGGGAAGAGGTCGACCGAATCAGACATGGATGGAGTGTGTGAATGACGATATGAGAGCCAGAGGAGTGAGTGTTAAGATGACGGCTGATAGAAGAGAATGGAAGAGAAAAATTAGCTGTGCCGACCCCACCTAGTGGGATAAGGTGGAGAAAAAGAAGAAGAAAAACCGAGGGAACTAGATATGACAGATCTGACTTACGTATATCCACTCGTCCATTCAAAGTTATCCATTAACGACCAGTAACAGTATCCAAATATTTTAGCTCCATCCTCGTGAATGCTAAGTAGGATCTAAAAGAAAATGAGTTTGTTTTTTGAATTTGTATCGAATAGCTATATCATAGAATATATTTCACAGAAGCTATTGTGATGTTGAGCTTTCGTATATAAAAGTTTCGGACATTAATATTCGGGCGGTCGGTCTACCTAGCAACTTCTACTGTACTGTTTATTCATTAGATGTCAGAATCTCAGCTCACAGGCAGATTTATTCGCGGACCTTAGGTGCGAAGTCAGTGGCACCCATAGGCAAGAAATGTTAATGCCATTTTGGTGTGTGAAGCAAAATTGTCATACAAAACACTAAGGTTCCAGTTTTTAATACACTTTTATTAGCTTCAGACTTCAGACCGTGTTTTTCAGGATATTACCAAAATAACCTTTCTATTCATATCTGTTCATAAAATATTTATAGCTACTGGCACCGAGCACGCCACGCTTTTTTTACAATCAAATATTTTTTTCTTACACTATTTTTAATTCAAATTTATTAAACTTTATTTTCTATTTTTTTGTTGAATTTTCTATAAAAGCGTATTTTGTTGGTTTTTTTTTTAAATATTTTTTATGACGAATCTTTAAAAGAGCTATGTTTGGTCAGACGCGCCCAATTTTCAGGCTGGTCGTTATTTCAGCTGCAGTACGGCATCTCTACTTCAAACCTTGTCCACCCAATGCTGAGTGTAGGTCTCTTCATATGCACTACATTCGTTTTGGTCTATTGGCTTTCGCATCCAATCCTTACCAGCTATTCCACTTCGATAAAGCGGCACGACACGAGAACCCTCTCATCGTGGCCGCCGGTAACTACATTCCCGATCCTGCGGACCGAATGGAAAGCAGTCGACGTCGCCCAAAACACGTCATCTCGGATCCTCCCGATCCACTAACGGTGCTTTTAGGTACTTCAAGCACCGGTCACCGTTTTCGTCGAACCCGTCGCTTGCGACGAAGGGCTCGACGAGTAAATTAACTCTCAGACACAGCCCACTGAGTTTCTCGCCGGATCTTCTCAGTGGGTCGCGTTTCCGATCCGGTGGTAGATTCTGCGAAGCACGGCTCTTGCTAGGGTTCGTGTTAGCAACGTCATTAGGTTTGAGCCCCGTGAGCTCACCTACTAAAGTTAGGGTTACGCTGAAATAGCCACTAGGGCTATCAGCTTAGGTGGGAAAAAAAAAAAAAAAAGAACCAGCTATTTTAACCAGGTCATCGGTCTACCTCATTGGTTGTCTGCCCACGTTTTACCATAGAACAATATTTACAGTATCATCATAATCGGTTGCTCTTGGCAGACCAGTCGTGGTCATATGGAATTCTTGCTTATTAAAGCCTTGACAGATGTTTTCCATAGTTTGCGAACTGATCCTTGGCGCACACACTCGTTAAGTGGGGTTTCAGTAAGGTCTTTCACTTGATCAGTCCAGCGCATGGGGATTCGTCCACGAGATCTCTTACCATTGACCCTACCCTGAACAACAAGTTTCTCGATAGACTCTGCTGGCCGTCGCGACAGTATATTTCTCTCTAAATGGCACATGTATCAGAAAGATAAGTCCAAACGTAATTTCGAAGTATTTGTCGGGAATGACTAGAGAGAGGTGAGTTTTGTTAGCACGCAAAAAGTAAATAAAACCGCATAAAAAAAAAGGATTGTGTGGTTTTCTGAAACCACGGTAAAAGTGAAACTTTTTTTTCACATTATAGACATTTAACTCTGACAAACAACATTTACATTAAACACTGACAAAAACAAACAAAATAGCGTGGAGCACTGGCACAAATGAGTAATAGTCTATACACTACACGGTCAGCTGCTGCGAACTGTAGGCGGCGCCATATTGGCCGTGACTGCTCTGACGAGCGCCTTTCACTTTATCCTTACTCCGCGGCCGACCGTCACGCGACATGCGACACACAGACGAAACAGTTTGAGACGATGTAATAAAAGTTTCACAAACAATTAACAAATTTATATCACATGTCGCGATATCAATGTTAAAAAAATATATATGTATATACAAACTTGTTCCAAATGCTTCTCAATGTAAGCGATCCTTTTATAGTCGTTGAGGTCGTCTTCAAAAGAGGAGTAGCCGTTTTCCGTAATGATTATGTTTTGCTCCCCATAATTTTTCCTGACCCAATTTATTGTATTTCGAAGCCCTTCAGGGTACGACTGTAAAATTTTATGAATAAGCAACAATATAAGCAACAGATTACGACATTAAAAAAAAGTAATCTGATATATTGTATGCAGTGGTTTTGAACGCAGTGAAATGTATTGAGTTGTATGTAAATTGGCCTTTGATTCTTCAATTGAACATCTATAAGTACGCGAACCCCAATATTCCCTAATGAGTTAAGTCGTCTTGGTCTTAGGGATAAGACGTCCGGTGCATTCTTGTTGAGCGATGCACCGGTGTTCGAATCCCGCAGGCGGACACCAATTTTTCTAATTAAATACGCACCCAACAAATGTTCACGATTGACTTCCACGGTGGAGGAATAACATCGTTTAATAAAAATAAAACCCGAAAAATTATAATTTGCGTAGTTACTGGTGGTAGGACCTCTTGTGAGTCCGCGCGGGTAGGTACCACCGCCCTATTTATTTCTGGCGTGAAGCAGTAATGCGTTTCGGTTTGAAGGGTGGGGCAGCCGTTGTAACTATACTTGAGACCTTAGACTTATATCTCAAGATGGGTGGCGCATTTAAGTCGTAGATGTCTATGGGCTGCAGTAACCACTTAACAGCAGGTGGGCTGTGAGCTCGTCCACCCATCAAAGCAATAAAAAAAAGAGTAATATCTAATATAAGAGAACATACGCTAAACGTTTCAGGATATCCTTCAGTGCTGTTTGGGTAGTGTTCGTAAATCGCACGCAACTCCGAAACCTTTCCGGGTGTTTTTTCTGAAGTTTCATAGGCTCGGGCTTTTCTCACCAAACGGCTGGTGTAGTAGTTCAATCCGAAGAAGTCGTAGGTACCTAAAGAATAAACATCGGGGAGTTAATTTAAAACTACTTATACGCTTTAGGGTGGATTCGACCAAACTTAAATTTATACTCAAGTAACTATACGAGGAATAACCTATTCCATGATTTTAATCTCGAGTAAATCCATAGTCGTTTTTCCACGTATACTTGCGCTAGGAATAACAATACGCGAATAGCAGAGTGAATGGTGAACAAAAATAAAATCCGGCAAATAAATGTTGTTGTTCAACGGCATAGTGTAAGAGCATACAAATCGTCAACTCGATTTTGCTATATTTTAGTGTTGTGAAAGATATCCAGCTGTCAAACGTATTATTTTTATTTGTTGTTTGTTTGAGGGAATTGTCAAGTTTTGTCGTGTGGTTTTATCTTTTTTCGGTTAAGCGTTGCATTATACAATGCCAGACTATTAATAATAATTTAGTGCATTGCGTTGACTTGATATTAAAACAGAATAAATATTTATGAAATGACAGAAATCAGATGTTGGACTGACTGACGCCATTACTTTATTCTAGGAATAGCTCCGTTATTCCGTGCGAAACGGCGGTATAGTAACAATTCCCGAATAAGCCCACTATTCTTAGAATTGTAGATGGTAAAACGTAAAATTGATTTACTCTCGATTAACTGACGAGTTATTCTAAGAATAAGATTTACTCTTGTTTGGTCGAATCGACCCTTTTTTTTTTTTTTTTTTTTTTTTTTCGGGTAGAGGGCCGAACCTCCTACGAGGTCCCCGCGCAAAAGGGGCGCGCGGGGTATGTGAGACTCAACGATCTGCATGGTGTTGTGAGCAGACCGCGGGCCCAAGGATTTTAGGATCCACCCACTAAACGACTCCCCTGCACTCTTACACCCGACGTCCGATCCCCTCCGAGGTCAGAACCCGGATGAGGTAGGGGGGCTACCGCGGTCAACACTACAACCAGACGGCGCGGCTCACCCCAAGGACGCCCAGCCGACGGAGCCTTCGAGGCGAATCGAAGGCTCTGAAACGTCGGCCGTCTCGGTACGGCAGCCCGTCGGGCCGCCCAGACGGTGCCGCTGGTGTCCCGGAATACCCCGCTGGACCAGAACCAGCCTGCCGGGTCGGGACGCGATACACCGTCGACCGGTCGCTCTATTCACTCCACGGCAGCGCGCTAGAGTGCTGGTAGCGCGCCGCGCGGCCTCACCCCCTCAGGTCGCCCCTTGACCTTCACCGGGGGGAGACCGCCATGGTCGAATCGACCCTAAGTCTTGTGTTTTTTTTTATTTTCATTATAATATTTTTTACGTTTTAATGCTTAACAACTTTCGTGGGCACGAACGACTAAGGTTTGGTGCGTCGACATTTGTACTAATTAATTCATGTGATTCGTATACAGATTACAAAAAAAATAAAAATAAAAAACTAATGGCACTCGGGGACTGCCGCGGTAACGCTATTGGATAGCATTTTTTATCAACTTATGCTATTATAATTGGACAATAATAATTTAATATGAAAACAATATATTTATAAACATTAACAAAAGTGAAACATTAACTGTCCCCTTCACACTCATAAGCTAGACCGCGCGAGAGAGAGACGGGCAGACTTTTCACGATGCGCATGCAGTGCGACGTCATGCCGCGCGCTTATTCACAAACATTACACAAGCGCAACGTGTGAATGTGTTGAACGCGAGCTACATGGTAAGCGGAGTGGAGGGTGTTAGGTTTTATTTTCGTTATGGCATTTCTTGATTCGGTCGCCGCGCTCAAAGCCCGCGATAAAAGCTATGCAATAGCTTAAAAATAAGAGATTAAACTTCTAAAAACTACTTGTAATCGCACGGGTAAGTGCTCCCACCTTACCTATTTCAGTCGTGAAGCAGTAACGCGTTCTTGTTTGACTCTCTTTCTACTCGTTTTGTTTTTTTTAAAGACTGAGGGATCACTGGTGGCCTGGAGGCCTTTCCAGTTTCACCAGAACAGGTGGGCAAGCAAGGGCTCAGCCAGGAGGGGTGGGATTTGCTAACAGCTACCCGAGCGCCTTCAAATGAGACTTAACAACTCAAGAGTAGCTGTTTCGCGAATGAATCTACAACCGGATCGGAATCGCGACCCGCTGAGAAAATCCGGCGAGAAACTCAGCGAGCTGAAGCTTAGGTTACGTAACACGTCGAAGTCTTTTTTATTTTATTTTTATTGCTTAGATGGGTGGACGAAATCACAGCCCACCTGGTGTTAAGTGGTTACTGGAACCCATAGACATCTACAAAGTAAATGCACCACACACCTTGAGATATAAGTTCTAAGGTCTCAGTATAGTTACAACGGCTGCCCCACCCTTCAAACCGAAACGCATTACTGCTTCACGGCAGAAATAGGCGAGGCGGTGGTACCTACCCGTGCGGACTCACAAGAGGTCCTACCACCAGTAATTACGCAAATTATAATTTTGCGGGTTTGATTTTTATTACACGATGTTATTCCTTCACCGTGGAAGTTAATCGTGAACATTCGTCAAGTACGTATTTTATTAGAAAAATTGGTACCCGCCTGCGGGATTCGAACACCGGTGCATCGCTAGATACGAATGCACCGGACGTCTTTTGCCTTAAGTATAGGTAGTGTCATGTCATAGGCATCATAAATATGCTTTGATGGGTGGACGAAATCACAGCCCACCTGGTGTTAAGTAGTTACTGGAGGCCATAGACATTTACAACGTAAAAGCTGCCAACCACCTTGAGATATGAGTTCTAAGGTCTCACGTATAGTTACAACGGCTACCCCGCCCTTCAATTCAAACCGAAAACCATTACTGCTTCACGGCAGAAATAGGCACATCGTATAATAAAAATAAAACCCGCAAAATTATAATTTGCGTAATAACTGGTGGTAGGACCTCTTGTGAGTCCGGGCGGGTGGGTACCACCACTCTGCCTATTTCTGCCGTAAAGCATTAATGCGTTTCGGTTTGAAGGGTGGGGCAGACGTTGTAACTATACTTGAGACTTGGTGGGTGGCGCATTTACGTCGTAAATGTCTATGGGCTCCAGTAACCACTTAACACCAGGTGGGCTGTGAGCTCGTCCACTCATCTAGCACTAAAAAAAAAAAATAGATCAAACCTCTAATAAGTTCGATTTCGCGTTTTGACAAGGATGGTAATCTTGAACGTGGATGTCCTCCCTCTGCGCTGATTTTATTCATAAACATCACGAGACTGGGGGGCCATCCGCCTGTCTTGGAGTATACTGGGTGCAGGTAACGCCCGTACTGAAAGTTTTTCAAAACACGAATATTAAACGGTGTATTATTGTATGTATATTAATATATACTAGAGTGGTCCCGCAGTAGTCGAAATTCGACTATAATTAATTGAAATTGTAAGTTTGTACACTATTATGATTGTATTTTATACTTCTATAGTTACAAATTTCGCCAAGGCTACACTATAAAAAATATTAATAAAGACAAACAATATTTAATCTCAATTTGACAACAGACGTCAAGAACAAAAGTTTCACAATAAATAGTATGCATGCGTGTGTGCGTCAAATACATCGTATGTGGTGTGTGTAATGTTTTCTTTATTGATTTAATGTATCTTTTAAGCATTATTTAAAAAAAAAATTAGCATTATGCACTTCTTCTCTATATTCTCTATAAGTGTGGAAAGTTTCATACTCCTCCGTCCGCGCAATTTTCGTAAAAAGGGATACAAAGTTTTTGCTTCACGTATTAATATATAGATTTTTTTTTTAATTGCTTATATGGGTGGACGAGCTCACAGCCCACCTGGTGTTAAGTGGTTACTGGAGCCCATAGACATCCACAACGTAAAGCGCCACCCACCTTGAGATATAAGTTCTAAGGTCTCAAGTTTAGTTACAACGGCTGCCCACCCTTCAAACCGAAACGCATTACTGCTTCACGGCAGAAACAGGCAGGGTGGTGGTACCCACCCGCGCGGACTCACAAGAGGTCCTACCACCAGTAAATTTACCGAATAATGCTAACAATTAAAAGGCTTACGCTATACTGGTTGCATAGATCAGTGATTTCCTTGTCATCATCAGTTTTTGCGCCAAAGTAAACGATGTTATTAGCGATGGAGACTTTACCTGGACAAAAAGGGACCTTTAAATATCAAGCTAGCACTCAACACGACAAGTGCCTCCCGAAATTTAAATATAATTAATTTCAATAAGGTTTGAGGACCGTTGGAAGATATTGCCTCTTAGTTAGACAGAGTCAATCTTGAGGCCCGCTTTCTCATGTTTTAAGCTAGGAGGCGGGATGTTGAGGAAAAGCGGTCTTAGCCGATTGACTTTAAAAAATATGCTCACAGCCCACCTGATGTTAAGTGGTTGCTGGAGCTCATAGACATCTACGACGTAAATGCGCCACCCACCTTGAGATATAAGTCCTAAGGTCTCAGTATAGTTACAACACATACACATACATAGTTACAACGGTTGTCCTACCCTTTAAACCGAAACGCATTACTGCTTCACCACAAAAATAGGCAGGGTGGTGGTACCTACCCGTGCGGACTCACAAGAGGTCCTAATACCAGTACACGCACTACTCCAGTACCTATGGTTTTCATAGATAATAAGATTTTATTAGCTTAATCCCGTTGATAAGGGTTCACAAAATACACAGGCATAAATTCGGCCCATCACTCGTAACATTTTGGTTCAGTTACAGCTGCGTTTAGCCCATCAGAGCCCATCAGAGCCCATCAGAGCCCATAGAATGAAACTACAATATGAATGCTCTCACCCATNTATTGCTTATATGGGTGGACGAGCTCACAGCCCACCTGGTGTTAAGTGGTTACTGGAGCCCATAGACATCCACAACGTAAAGCGCCACCCACCTTGAGATATAAGTTCTAAGGTCTCAAGTTTAGTTACAACGGCTGCCCACCCTTCAAACCGAAACGCATTACTGCTTCACGGCAGAAACAGGCAGGGTGGTGGTACCCACCCGCGCGGACTCACAAGAGGTCCTACCACCAGTAAATTTACCGAATAATGCTAACAATTAAAAGGCTTACGCTATACTGGTTGCATAGATCAGTGATTTCCTTGTCATCATCAGTTTTTGCGCCAAAGTAAACGATGTTATTAGCGATGGAGACTTTACCTGGACAAAAAGGGACCTTTAAATATCAAGCTAGCACTCAACACGACAAGTGCCTCCCGAAATTTAAATATAATTAATTTCAATAAGGTTTGAGGACCGTTGGAAGATATTGCCTCTTAGTTAGACAGAGTCAATCTTGAGGCCCGCTTTCTCATGTTTTAAGCTAGGAGGCGGGATGTTGAGGAAAAGCGGTCTTAGCCGATTGACTTTAAAAAACATGCTCACAGCCCACCTGATGTTAAGTGGTTGCTGGAGCTCATAGACATCTACGACGTAAATGCGCCACCCACCTTGAGATATAAGTCCTAAGGTTTCAGTATAGTTACAACATTGCCGCCCCACCCTTCAAACCGAAACGAATTACTGCTTCACGGCAAAAATAGGCAGGGTGGTGGTACCTACCCGTGCGGACTCACAAGAGGTCGTAACACCAGTACACGCACTACTCCAATACCTATGGTTTTCATAGAGAATAAGATTTTATTAGCTTAACCCCGTTGATAAGGGCTCACAAAATACACAGGCATAAATTCGGCCCGTCACTCGTAACATTTTGGTTCAGTTACAGCTGCGTTTAGCCCATCAGAGCCCATCAGGGCCCATCAGAGCCCATAGAATGAAACTACAATATGAATGCTGTCACCCACCTTCGATATTTGAAGTCAAAGTCTGAATATTATATTGTAATATAATTATATTGCTACCTTTTTGGATGGCGAGAAAGCAGCAGAAATTCCACCTTGACATTGGTAGGCGTGGTATGTGGAAGTCAAACCTCGTGTTTGGCGTAAAAGATAGGACATCTTTTGTAAGCCTATCGAGCAATACTACTATGCCAATGCTAAAATCTCGCAGGCACCAATGGTACCAATAAGAAAATGCGTACATATTTAAGAAGTGTTCTAAGTTGCGGTTTGGCTGATTTGGATGTTTCATTTGCGGAATCACTGACGGTTGGACGTTTTGTAAGTCCGCATAGATAGGTACCGCCATTCGGCCTACCTCTGCCGCGAAATAGTCACGCAAGAGCTGTTAATGATCTCGACGTGATATTATGGGGCTTAGGACATATCGATATCACCTCTTGTGAGTCCGCGCGGGTAGGTACCACCACCCTGCCTATTTCTGCCGTGAAGCAGTAATGCGTTTCGGTTTGAAGGGTGGGGCAGCCGTTGTAACTATACTGAGACCTTAGAATTTATATCTCAAGGTGGGTGCGCATTTACGTTGTATATGTCTATGGGTTCCAATAACCACTTAACACCAGGTGGGCTGTGAGCTCGTCCACCCATCTAGCGATTAAAAAAAAGATGTTGCATTGTAGTTATTGCACATATCCGTTTTGGTGCTCTTAATACCAATTTTAAGTGCTTTTCATACCAACCTTTATACAATGGCTTATATTTCTTGTTATATATATGGTAAGCCTTAGCGTGGGCCATTAGTACAGTCTTGGTGCATAAGTAAGGGCCTAATTCGGGTTCATCGATTCCAGGAGCATGGGGCCCACTATTATACGTGAAATCACAAATAAGCACCGGCTCATTGATCGTGATCCAAAGCTTCACTCTATCTCCGTACAGAGAGAATACTACGTCCGCGTAATCGGCAAACCATTCTGACATTTCAGGATTGGCCCAACCTCCTGTAACAAAATTATATTAAACTAGCTGACCCGGCAGACTTCGTAGTGCCTCAATCGATAAATAAAAGACCTAAGATTTTGTATAAAATAAACTTAGAAACAAAAGGAATCCGTCCGACGGGGGACACATCAAAGGAAAAACAAAATTGTTATTTTTATTTCATTCCGAGCTATTTCATATTTATCTAAACTTTTAAACCTTCTCATGGACTTCCACAAATAATTCAGGAGCAAAGTTAGCCAAATCGGTCCAGCCGTTCTCGATTTTAGCGAGAATAACGAACAGCAATTCATTTTTATATATATAGATGGCTATCGTGACTAGTCTCACGAGGAAGCAACAAATTGGAAATTAAGAGCAATACGCATCTTTTAAAATAGAGGGAAAAAGGCCTAGGGGTAGAGGTCCCAAACGATGGTCAGACCAAATAGCGGAGGAACTGGGGATACCTATCAGCGACGCACTCCACCGGGCTGCAGGGCGGGATCGATGGAGACAGTTGGTTGACGAAATCGGACGGAGTCACGATCCTCAGCAGTGAGGAACCGATCGAAGAGAGAGAGAGAGAGAGAGAGAGAGAGACGCATCTTTTACAGAATCAAATACATGTATAGATTTAAAATACCAAATGAGAATCAAGTCAGGTCACATTAATTTCAGGGTAAATAATGAAAGACATTAGCGCAACGTTTCATAAAATCGCAAAGTTTGCGCAAGTGGCCTACTGAAAACACAACTGAATATCTTGGAACACCAGTGGTAGTCGTTGTTCAGGATCTGCTTATTTCTGCAGCGAAGTTATTTAATACGCTATTATTATGAGTTTGACCTGCATTGCCGTTTAGTATGGAGATAGGTAAAGTCATTTTTTTTAAAAGCTAATTTTTCAACGCCCTTTTTGAAGAAGCTGTACGGGAAACAACAAACCCTATTTTGTAACCTACCCCACCCTATTTTGTAAACAAATAATATAACTTAATTAAATTAAAAACTATTGTCCAGACTTTGGAAAAAGCAGAAGTCTTTCGGCGCAATATCTGTTGAGTACGGTGGATGGCACAAAACTTCTAACCTTCATTCCATATCGCCTTTAACTCATTGTTGTTGACTTTAGTTTTCCCCTTCAAACCGATACGTATTAACGCTTCACGGCGGTAACAGGCAGGTTGATGATACCTACCCTTATGGACCCACAACATGCCCTTACCACCAGTAAACACGCCCTAACACCAGTACACGTACTACTCCAATACCTATGGTTTTTATACAGAATAAGATTTTATTAGCTTAAGCCCGTTGATAAGGGCTCACGAGGTTCACAGGCTTGAATTTGGCCCATCACTCGTAACATTTTGTTTTAGTTACAGTTGCGTTTTAAATAGCACTTGCAACTTTAAGATTGGAGCTCGATTGGCAGTAGAAATATATGGGACGATGGTACTAATTTATGCGGGCTCTAAAAAATTTGTATTACCTGTTCCTAGGTAGGAAAATAAAAGCAAAATATTACTATTATAAATGGAATTATTAAAACTTTAAATCATATCAAACATTAGTGACTGAGCTAGTGATTTCACACTGTGTTTTTTTTAAAGTAATCGTATTATGTCGTAGCTTGGAAAGGTGTGTTGATCTGAATCTGTTTAGCCT
Organism: Bombyx mandarina; assembly: GCF_003987935.1. Next base: position 3,117,593 of record NW_021011509.1, on the reverse strand, counting down.
GTCTACCACCAAAATACTTTTGTTTTAAGCTCGCGACACACACGACCTAGGTTTTTGTATTATTTTGAATGAGTGATTACTGGTAGCCCAGAAGCGTTTTTAGCTTCATCAGGACAGGTGGGTGAGCAAAGGCTCAGCTAGGAGGGGTGGGATTTGCTAACAGCTGCCCGAGTGCCCCCGAAGGAGACCTAACAAGTCAAAAGCAGCTGCTTCACAAATGAATGTACTACTGGATCGGAATTACGACCCGCTGAGAAGATCCGGTGAGAAACTCAGCGGGCTGATACATGGGTTAGGTGGCACGTCGAACTCCTTGTTGAGTTCGACGAGTACAGTTTCCGGGGTCCATAAACCTACTCCTAGTGAAGCTCCTAGTGAGCTGAAGGCGTCTAATGCAAAGGTTCGGTGCCCTAGGTATCCTTTGATACGCGCACAAATTACAAGCAGAAATATTACCCAAATCCTGAAGCTTCTGCGGTAAATCCCAATGATACAAAGTCACCAATGGCTGGACTCCCTTTTTCAGTAGTCCATTAATCAGGTTATCGTAGTATTGTTTGCCATCTTTACTGATCTTCGTACAAAACCCTTCAGGTAACAGTCTTGGCCATGATATGGAGAATCTGCGAATATACAATGCCAGACATAATGGTATTAATCATTGATTTGTCTAGATTATTTTTCTTTTTCATCATACTCTAACTCGGTCTGTATCTCAAAGTTTTTTTTTATATTTATATTCTATGAAAACGTTGTTTGATTAGCTTACAAACGTCCGGACTACAATCGGAAGTCTTAATGCTACGCGATCTACAAATTGATGTTAAACTAGAGGACCCGCAGTAGTCGAAATTCGACTATAATTATTGGAATTGTAAGTTTGTACACTATTATGATTGTATTTTATACTTCTATAATCACAAATTTCGCCAAGACTACACTATAAAAAATATTAAAAAGACAAACAATATTTAATCTATTCTCAATTTGACAACAGACGTCAAGAACATAAATTTGACAATAAATAGTATGCATGCGTGTGTGCGTCAAATACATGGTATGTAGTGTGTGTAATGTTTTCTTTATTGATTTAATGTATCTTTTATGCATTATTTAAAAAAAAATTAGCGTTGTGCACTTCTTCTCTATATTCTCTATAAGTGTGGAAAATGTCATACTCCTCCGTTCGCGCAATTTTCGTAAAAAGGGATACAAAGTTTTTGCTTCACGTATTAATATATAGATAGCCTGTTTTTTATTTATTTAAGACAGCTTACAATCATCTCGTAAAATAACGTACGAAGTTAATAATGATTGATAATTTGTTCTAAAAAAGAAATGTATGGCGAATGAATGTCATTAACATTTGCTTTACAAAATAACGTTTTTCTTTCGTTATCTTTCTGAAGGAATGAGTGAGAATTCCTTTTTTTCATTGATAACTACAATTGTTACATCGTCCGATTCTGAACTACCTATGGAACTCACCAAGAAAAAAGAAAATAATGTGGTCATAACAAATTTAATTACTTGGCGATAAGTAAATACGTGTTTTTGATTAGTTTATAATAAATATTTTAACCTTTGCTGCCACAAAAATTGCGACAAGTTATTTGATGTCATTTTTACAAGAGTGGTTTACGGTGGCTTGAATAAATTAACAATTAGCACGGTTGCTCATAAAATCAAGTCAATCAATAAATTATTCATAAGATTTAACATATGCGAAGAAATCTGTATTATAATATTATAAAGCTGAAGAGTTTGTTTGTTTGAACGCGCTAATCTCAGGAACTACTGGTCCGATCTGAAAAATTCTTTCAGTGTCAGATAGCCCATTTATTGAGGAAGGCTACTTATAACATCACACTAAGACCAATAAGAGCGGAGCACTAATAACCTCCTCTTTTGAAGTCGGCTTAAAAACATGATTTTGGTACCTTAAATAGCTCCTTGACGTTCTATTATTCAAAAATATACTTACTTCTACGTAAATGAAGTGGGGGGTAAAATTTAGCGTTATACCAAAGTTACTATTCCACGCGGACGAAGTCGCGGGCAAAAGCTAGTACTAAATAATTAGTAAGTAGACATTTTTCTTACCTATAATAATCAAGTCCCAAGTGATCGGCCATCTCAATATCCTTCAAGTATTGGTTGTAAGAGTCACAAGCAACATCACCGTTGGAGTAATCTTCGATTTTATGAGGCTGCGTGTGAGTAAAATGATCCCAAATGCTTGGAGCTTTGTCTGAAAAAAGGGAAGGACTGAAAAATAAGATATATTTGAGGAGCGGTATACTTATTAGTCCTGGTGACCATCCTTCTTCTTAATAGTCCTACTATGTATTTTTTTTTTGGAACGAAGTTCCTTATGGGACGATGCGGAGGGGTACCCTAACCGGGAAGAAACGTCCGTAACGTAAGATTTTTATCAGTAATGCACACAGTGTACGACTTAACTTTGTAATAACGTACAAAAAATTGCATATTTTTTTATCATTCATTGACCACGATCTCAGAGCGTTCGTTTGCGCAATACACTAAGTCGCTGCCGGAGTCCAAGTGGCGAAGGGGGTTTTGTGTCACGAGGAGATCTCTGAATTTTGGCGCACACGCTGAAGACGGTAGCAATTCGGAGTTGAACCGTCTAGAGCTCCAGTCTTTCTTTTTTTTTATTGCTTAGATGGGTGGACGAGCTCACAGCACACCTGGTATTAAGTGGTTACTGGAGCCCATAAACATCTACGACGTAAATGCGCCACCCACCTTAAGATTTAAGTTCTGAGGTCTCAGTATGCGCATCCCTATGCCCGTTCATAAGGCTCGTGAGTGAAAGAGAGAGAGAAATACTCGCTTCACCACTCCGATTTTTTATGACCCAAACTGCACGGACAAAATAATCCTACTATATAAGCATGTATGTAACATTGAACGAAAATGTAATAAATAATAATTTAAAAAAAGTAACAAAATACGTCTTTATAGAAAATCCAACTAAAAAATAGAAAATAATTTTTAATAAATTTGAATCAAAGATAGTGAGAGAAAATATGATTTTATTGTAAAAAATTTGCCCATAGATATCTACAATGTAAATGCGCCACCCACCAAGAGACGAAAGCGACTCAAGCCAAAGCGAGAATGAAAATTATTGATTTTCATTGTTATTTTTGAGCAACTCATGAAAATAAAAGGTTATTAAATAAAAAAAGATGCTATAATAAATTATTCATTAATCAATTTACTTTTACAAACATTTCTTCCGTTATCAAACTTTCATATTTGTTATAAAAATAGTCAAATTAAGCATACTGACGAATAACATAAGAAACGTTATTTCCTCCCGGACAAAATTTTATAAGAGGATTGTTAACATACTCTAGTAAATAATGAAAGAAGTCAGCTAGCTGTAAGTCAAGGGAAATGTCATCAGGTGATAAGATTCAGTAAGTGATAGATGCTGCTGCGTTACACCTTTCAAGGTACCAGCTGACAAACTTTCCAGCATAGATACAGCAAGCTGACATTAATTTTCATTCATAGTAGAATATAAACGATCACAAGGTAAATTTTTAGTTGAGAGGAAATCATTGAAATTTTTTTTTTTTTTTCATGTTCAAGCAGCCAGCTGACGTATAATCCACCATGTTATGACCAGCTGACTTTTTTTTTCCTTCAAAATACTAGGTTAACTATAATCTGACAAAATTTCAAATGGGAGGAAATGACTGAAAAAACTTTTTTTTCTCCATGCGTGGGAGGCTGCTACCGCCCGCCCCACCCACGGAGTCGCAGCTGACGGTCGCGAGTATTCATTAGTATAGGTCCCTAATGCATTTGACGAAGTTTCGCTCGAGCAAAAATAATTGACCGAAATTGTACTTGGCTCCTGGACCAGTATGAATCTAGAGGAATTACGTTTTTGCAACTCACCACTAACATTCCAGGACCCTTCGATCTGGTACGAAGACGTTGAGGCTCCGAATTTGAACGAGCTTGGGAAACACATTTCGTGACAGCCCCATATCGGCTGAATTAATAAGCTGAAAACATTTACGTGTTTAATTAATAGTAGATGATGACCGAGCTTTACTCGGTATTTTTAAGCTATTGCATAGATTTTATCGCGGGCCTTGAGCGCGGTGACCGAATTCATGAAATTCCGTAACGAAAAAACCTTACACCCCTCACTCCGCCTACCATGTAGCTCGCTTTCAACACATTTACACGTTGCGCTTGTGTAGTGTTTGCGAATAAGCGCGCAGAATGACGTCACACTGCATGCGCATCATGAAAAGTCTGCCCATCTCTCTCTCGCGCGTTCTAGCTTATGAGTGTGAAGGGGACAGTTAAGGTTTTGCTTTTATTAATGTTCATTATAGCGTGGTCTTGTTTTATTATTTTTTTAATACTAAATTATTATTGTCTAATTATAATTGCATAAGCTGATAAAAAATGCTATGCAATAGCTTTACCGCGGCAGTTCCCGAGTTCCACACTTTTTTTTTTATAACGCCATCTTGTTGTGTCTTTAAAGCGGTTAGTTGCTCTCAATTAAGAAAAATAGTATTATTATTCGCCAATAGATGTCGGGAAGTGTTGATTATTGAAAACACGAATAAAACAACATTTCCTGAAAATAAATCGTAGCTAGATTGATTTATCGCCCCCGAAATCCCCTGTATACTTTAAATTTTATGAAAATCGTTGGAGCCGTTTCCGAGATTCAGATTATATATAAGTATATACAGGAATTGCTCGCTTAAAGGTATAAGATTATTTTATGAAATAGTCACGCCAAACAAATAATCGCATACGGCTAGACGATATTGTATGTGGCAAGTGTAGCTGCGGTTTGAATTTTTCCCTACCTAATCGTTGGTAGCCTAAGGGGCTATTTCAAGTGCTCACGGATCGTTAGGTGAGCTCACAGGCTCAATCTGCGAGAACTGCTAGCACTAGCAAGAGCAGTGTTTCGCTGAGTCTGCTACCGGATCGGAATCGCGACCCACTTAAAAGATTCGGTGAGAAATTCAGTTTTTTTTTTATTCCCACCTACGCGGATAGCCTTGAGAAGCTATTTCAGCTTCGCTCTAACGTGTACGTAACCTCACGGGGTTCAAACCGGAGTGTTGCTAACGCTGGCCCTAGCAAGAGCAGTGCTTCGCAGCATCTACCACCGGATCGGAAACGCGACCCACTGAGAAGATCCGGCGAGCAACTCAGTGGGCTGTGTCTGTGGGTTAATTTACTCGCCGAGCCCTTCATTGCACGCGACGGGTTCGACGGTGGCCGGTGCTTGTGGTACCTAAAAGCACCGTTAGTGAATCGGGAGGATCCGTAATGACATGTTTTGGGCGACGCCGACTATTTACCATTCGGTCTACAGGATCGGGTATGTAATTTCCAGCGGCTACGACAAGAGGGTTCTAATGTCGGGAAACTCAGTGAGTTAAGCTTCTTTAAAGAACAATTATGATTTGAAAATTAGAGTTAACTAATTCTGTTATGCCACTCACCTCATCGCCTCAACGTCATGCTACAAGTTATCTTTATTTACGACTCTAAATACTTCTCCGTATAAACGAAATAAAAATATATATTTAACAAACATTAAATGTAGTTTTAATCTTATATTCATTCCATATCATCTCATCTCATTTCATTTAATTTCATTCCATTATAACATTTTTCATAAAAATAAGAATGTAAATTAAAATAAGACATGACCTAAAGGTCTTAGTTACCAGGTCATAAAATCACTGAACAAACAACAGAAACGTGTAGATGTTTGCGACAAGTGACTTGTGTCTATTGTCTATGGGTTAGTTCGCACGTCGAAGTCTTCGACGAGTACGGTGAGCACGGGGACAGGAGCTTGAAGAGCCCTTAGTGCTTAGTGCGAGTTTCTTAATGTTCTCGATAGCGTAAAAGTTAACTCAATTTTGTATGCCATTGGAACAGCGCCCCTAGCGGCAAACGTATGCAAACGATCCCATTCCATACAAATATGAGCTAACTTTTACGCTATCGACAGCGTTAAAAAACTCGCACTAAGCACACTGCTTATTTCTGTCGTGAAGCAGTAATACGTTTCGGTTCGAAGGGTGGGGCAGCCGTGTTATTGTAAAAACCGAGACATGAGAACTGATATCTCAAGGTGTGTATTTACGTTGTAGATATCCATGGGCTCCGGTAACTGCTTAACACCAGGTGGGCTGTGAGCTTGTCCCCCAATTTAAGCAATAAAAAAAAGCCTAAAAGCAGTCAGACGCGCTTTGACGATCCAATTGCATATAACCTAACAAATATTAGAATGGCTTCGAACCCAACCATCATTGAATGACCTTCGTTTTTATCATCGTAAAAAAATTAGTTCTTTGTTTATATTATAAAATATTTTGTTTATGATTTGTACGTGACATAAATAGTTATAATATTAGTTATTTCCAAACGTGACCTTGAAAACTCAATTAATTGAAGATTAGACGAATTCTTATTCTGTAAATTTTATACAGATTACATTTATCGACTTCTGGTTTTGTATAAGGTATACGCTGGCTTACGTTGTACTTATCTACAACGTAAATGCTGCCACACACCTTGAGATATCAGTTCTAAGGTCTCAGTATAGTTACAACGGCTGCCCACCCTTCATACCGAAACGCATTACTGCTTCAGAAAACAGGCATGGTGGTGGTATCTACGCGCGCGGACTCACAAGACATCCTACCACCAGTTAATGAATGAATGAAATGAAAAAAGGTTTATTGATTAGTGTTTCACTACATTTGTATCTCTTTCATCTTGTATCTTTTATGAGGTAGCAATGCCGCACAAACGTTAATGGCGCGTGCGGAGTGCACACTACACGACTGGTTATTGGCTTGAAGGCTTCCGACATGGTGGACATTTTGACAAAAAAAAACGGTCCTGTAGTCACCCAAAAAGTAAAGTAAAACAACGTCGAATTAATTATGAAGTCGTCGTGGCCTAACGGATAAGACGTCAGATGTTTTCGTGTTGAACGATGCACCGGTGTTCGAATCTCAGGCGGGTACCAATTTTTCTAATGAAATACGTACTCAACAAATGTTCACGATTGACTTCCACGGTGAAGGAATAACATCGTGTAATAAAAATGAAGCCAGCAAAATTATAATTTGCGTAATTACTGGTGGTAGGACCTCTTGTGAGTCCGCACGGGTAGGTACCACCACCCTGCCTGTTTCTGCCGTGAAGCAGTAATGCGTTTCGGTTTGAAGGGTGGGGCAGCCGTTGTAACCGTACTGAAATCTTAGAACATATATCTAAAGGTGGGCGGCGCATTTACGTTGTATGGGCTATTGAGCTATTGAGCTCGTCCACACATCTAAGCAATAAATAAAAAATCATCACATCTTTTTGCCAAATGGCAGCAGCGTTACTGTCGATAGGCATTGTCAGGAACTGGACAAAATGACCGAGAGCATTGTATAGAAATTTTGGGGCTTCTGATCAAAATACCGCGACAGTTGGTTTTGGCAGTCCTCACGTGATGTTAACCTGACACTGCCTAAAAATTCTGAAGAGACCGAAACAGGTGGAAATCTGAAGGTGCAAGGTCAGGACTATACGACGGATGCATTAAAATCTCCCAGTCAAGCTCTCTTAATTTTTGCTGAGGTTAAAGATGTGTGAGGTCTAGCGTTATCATTATGAAAAACCACACCCCTTCTGTTGATTAATTCCGGCCGCTTTCTCTCAACTTATTGCTTTAATCTCATCAGTTGTTTGCAGTAGAGTTCAGAACGATGGTCCTGCCTGGTGGTAACAGCTCATAATGAGCATCACCTTGTTGTGAGTTAACCCGGGTTTCGCCACAGTCTGTGAAGCCTGACCGGCCTTTGACCACGACTTTTTTGCACTTTTTTTGTGCTGGTCTTCAAAAATAGTTTGGTTTCATTACGTCGTAATAAAGAATCACAAATGAGTGCAAGGTTCATTAGGTTTCTTTCAGTGAGCTCGTGAAGTACTCAAATATCGAGCTTTTTTGTGTACCCTTTTTTTTAAAATGCGCCATAACTGTTTTGTGGTCAATTTCTAGTTCTTCAGCTACGTCGTGACTACTGATATGCCGTCCTTGCTCCACTTTTTCAAACATGGCATTCATTTTATATAATAGGGCGACCAGAGCGACGTGCATCTTTGACATCAAAATTTCCGGATTGAAAACGCTTAAACCCAATTTGTGCTACTCTCACAGACGCTGCACTAGGTCCATAAACATCGCAAATTTTTTTCGCGGCTTGCGTTGCATTTTTACCTTTTTTGTAGTAAAATTTTAAAATGTATCGAATTTCTTCATTAGTTTCACTCATCTTGACAGTACGAAAAATAAATAAAAATCACACATTTTCCTAATTTGAATTTGGAATTATCTATACTAATACTATAAAGAGGAAAGATTTGTTTGTTTGTTTGTATTGAATAGGCTCAGAAACTACTGAACCGATTTGAAAAATTCTTTCACTGTCTGGAAGCTACATTATTCCCCAGTGACATAGGCTATAATCTTTTTTGAAAAAAATTATGGATCCCTGCTAAAACTCCAATAATGTAACCCAAGGTGTAAAAAAATCACCTAAAATATTTTTCACATCGCGTGCCCTGCGAAAGCTATTGATGATAGAATAAAATAATGTACTACGACTTTGTAGAACACATTATTATTTACAAAAGGTGTCGCGATAGCGTATGTCTAACTATTATAGTTGTGCCGCAATAAGTGTTCTTTTATTTAAAAAAAATAAAACAACGTTAAACATCGTTGAAATTTTTGTTATAGACCCGAGCGGTGCCGGAGCAGGCCACTAGTCTTCTATAAAATTTAAACTTTTAATGTTACCAAAACCAGCCAGATACAAATAGTAATAGCCAAAGAGATTTTATTACAAGTTCATACATATTACTATAATGCAAAAAGACGTTTTCCCCAACCTATTATTTTGATTAATAGAAATAAAAAATCTTTAAAAAAAAATTACTTTAACATCTGTAAACTAAACGGGAATTTCTTAGGTAAAACCCTAATGTCATTCGCTAAAGTGACTTAAAATTTTGTAAATCCATGTTGTTAGTTGTTATTAATATATATCGTTATATACAATGGATTCATAAGTTATTGATTTTATGGAAATAATATAAGTAATTTCAAAAATAAACAAAACACGCTTATGTGGAAAGTGGAACAATTTTTTTTTTTTTTTTTTTATTGCCCTTGTATGCAGACGAGCATACGGCCCACCTAATGGTGAGTGGTTACCGTCGCCCATGGACTTCAGCAATGCCAGGGGCAGAGCCAAGCCGCTGCCTACCGTAACTAGAAATCAATTCGATTTTTTTTATATCCTGTTGATACTGACCCGGATATTAGAGCGAAGTTGTAACATTATTGTAACGTAAGCGGTTCTCGAGGCGTGTGTGTGCAACGTTTTCAAATTATTCAGCGTTTTGAAGACTCTCCAAACTCCAAATGACGTTCAAAGAATTCATTACATACCGACAAACATATATGTATATATACCAAACTAACAAAATCGCTTTGATAAATAAATGAATATGCCCGAGTTTTGATACTAGTTCTGATTTTCATTGAAATTTAAATTTAGGTTACCTAAGTGATTTCTTGAAAACTTTTTTTATTTTTTTTATTGCTTAGGTGTGTGGACGAGCTCACAGCCCACCTGATATTATGGTTACTGGAGCCCATAGACATCTACAACGCAAATGCGCCACACACCTTGAGATATAAGTACTAAGGTCTCAGTACAGTTACAACGGCTGCCCCACCCTTCAAACCGAAACGCATTACTGCTTCACGGCAGAAATAGGCAGGGCTGTGGTACGTACCCGTGCGGACTCACAAGAGGTCCTACCACCAGTAATATACTACCACCAGTTAAACGGAAAGAAATAATGTATGTTATAAACTGCTTTACAATGTCGAATAGACTTACCTGTGTGGTGTTTAGCTCACGAGTGAATAGTTTACTTTTCGTACGGAAACCCGTGACTGCTTTGTGGCAGAAATAGGCAAGTTGTTGCCTCACAAACACGTGGACTCGCAATATGCACCTCCACGATTTTAATCGATCGCGCGTGTTTCTTATTTACATATCCACCGGTAATAAAATTCAAATTATAAAGAAAACTTACCACAAAACGTAAGCGGCGAACATTTCGCCGACAGGAGTACAAAAAGATTCAACGCCTTCCGTTTTATATGTTCCAAGCGTCGCACATAAAGTTTGAGTTTAGGTAATTACGATAAAATTCCAATACGACGAAACGAAATGTTACCGGAAATTTTGTTTATAAATCCGACCTGCGACACGGTGATTGGACTTACCGACGCGACGTTGTGTTGTTTATGCGCGCATCACATTTTATCACTAAACTAGCGACCCGCTCTCGCTTCGCTTCGGAAACATTAAAACACACATGAAACCAAAAAAATAAAAAAATAAAAAATAAAAAAAAAAGTAGCCTATGTTCATCAGGGACAATGTCGGCTTCTAATGGAAAATGAATTTTTCAAATCGGTCCAGTAGTTTCGGAGCCTATTCGAAACAAACAAAGAAACAAATCTTTCCTCTTTATAATATTAGTATAGATAGACCAGTAGGTTGTTTTTTTTGCTTCTTTTATTGCCACGGTAGGTAAACGTTCTTATAGCCCATGTGATAATTTTTCTTCCACAAGAGAAATTCGCCGGATACCCACCCGCGCAGCAGGTGGGGTATGTGGGAGTTGAACCTCACTTAAAACTCCTGCCGCTCACAGCCGCCTAGCCAGCGCCCTACCCTAGACCGGACCGGAGCCCAATCGGGGCTATTGAGACGGCGGGACAGGGTATGGCCCACGTGATGGTAAATAGTTACTTACGCTCATGGACAATATTAGGGGCACAGCCAAGCCGCAGCCTATTGCCGAGGACTTACTCTGCTCTCTGGTACTACAACCGCTCTACAGAATTTTGCACAGATTGGCGGGACGCCTTCCCGGGACGGATTTGAGTAGAAATCATCCGAGTTCAGTTAACCGGCTATTGACTATAGTGAGTGAGTGATTTTAGTGAGATCTCGTTCATTGATCTAATGAGAAAAATAAGAACGTCCAAATAAATTATGCAAATGTCCAAGTACCTAGCTTAACATTCATCATTTTGAGTTTAATATTGTTGTACGTATTGAAAGTACCTACGTATTGAATCTTGGCCGTTGGTCTCTTGGATCATGTTACAAAATTAAACCTAAAACCGCTGAATTAATGTTGATTTTTGCTTTGACACGGGTTAGGAGCTCTGCCCTTGACTTTGTTGATGTCTATGCCGTAATGACCAGTCATCATTAGGTGAGCAGTAAGTTTGTCTGTTTTCGTATTGCAAAATGCTTAGTTTTTAATTTAATAATCTCATTTTGTGTCATTTTTTATTGAGTCACATTAACTAGGACTATTTTAGAAGCGTAGTAAGATTAGTCAGTTCTAAGTATCCTATTGACAGTTCTAAGTATTGTCAAAAAGATGAGAAGAAATGGTAATATCTGCCACAGCTATTTGAATGCAATTTAAACTTCAATGTTTAGAGGTTTTAAGGTGTATTTTGGTTTCAGTAATCAGTTGCGCCTTTATACAATATAAGAACACACGTCCTTACGGATCCATCAGATCCAATAACCTTTGCATTAGTCGCCTTCAGCTCTAACACTAAGAGCAGGCTTAGGGACCCCGGTGACCGTACTCAGCGGGTCGCGAATCCGATCCGGTAGTAGATTCATTCGCGAAGCAGCTGCTCTTGCATGCACGTTAATTGGTCGACACCTCAATTCTATTGCATTCATTTTTTTTGATGGTTTTTTTATTTATTGCTGGTATGAGTGGACGAGCTCACAGCCCACCTGGTGTTAAGTGGTTACTGGAGCCCATAGACATCCACAACGTAAATGCGCCACCAACCTTGAGATATAAGTTCTAAGGTCTCAAGTATAGTCACAACGGCTGCCCCACCCTTCAAACCGAAACGCATTTCTGCTTCACGACAGAAATAGACAGGGTGGTGGTACCCACCCGCGCGGACTCACAAGAGGTCCTACCACCAGTTTCTATGGAGTGTTGAAAATAAACAATATTTCTCATTTCGGAGCGTATATTTTTAATGTTTCCGATACATAAATACTTTGATCGGTGTTTAAAAGTAATAAATAATGAGTACGTGTCGATTTAAGAATAAAAAAGTCGACGGACTGCTTCGTAAATTTTTATGACTCTCTTGAAATAAAAACTATTTCTATTTGTTTTAGTAGATTAAATTTAGTCTGATGGTCGGATTGTAGACTTGTTTGTGAGCCTACCCTACGTAGTTAATAGTACATTGTGCATCAAGGGAGAAAAGTTGTACATCTCATCCCGCGTGTAAAATTGCCACCCGAGCCTTCGTGGTGCACATACTATTTTTTCTTCTACCAGGCCGAAAGTCTGACATTGTAGAAAAACTTAGCACCCGTGGAGTACTCATAAAAAATCAATTGTTTTTTAATTTTTAAATAAACTACTACTAATTGAATAAGAACTGTCTGATGAACTCATCTTTGTTTAATACTTCACTATTAAATTTGATTGCCTTTTGTTTATTTCACTTTTACACTAAACATAATATTGCAAATTACCCGAGCACAACAATGGCGGAGAATTTTAGGTGCGTGAGAGCAGACGTAGGCACTAACGCGCATGCGCACTTGTCAGTACCCAGGGAGGAAAAGTTACACTTTCTTCCCTGTACAGCGGGACGAAAACCGCACTTTCGGCGTTGGTAGGAGAAAAAAAGATTGCCTTCGTTCAAGACTTTTCGCGATCGAGTTCTGGATGCATTTGTGTTTCTTACGAAAAAAACCTGGTTTGGTTGTTAAAAGTCGTACTCCCAATTAGTTAAATCTTTTATGATTATGCAATACAATATATACAATGCTAGTTTGGTCATTCATCAGAAGACAATGGCGAGTGATTTTCGTCACTTTTGAATACGCAAGCCAATATCAACTGCCGAAGATCCGGCGAGAAACTCAGTGGGCCTGTTTTTTTTTTTTTTTTTTCGGGTTGGGGCCGAACCTCCTACGAGGTCCCCGCGTAAAAGGGGCGCGCGGGGTATGTGAGACTCAACGATCTGCATGGTGTTGTGAGCAGACCGCGGGCCCAAGGATTTTAGGGCCCACCCACTAAACGACTCCCCTGCACTCTTACACCCGACGTCCGATCCCCTCCGAGGTCAGAGCCCGGATGAGGTAGGGGGGCTATCGCGGTCAACACTACAACCAGACGGCGCGGCTCACCCCAAGGACGCCCAGCCGACGGAGCCTTCGAGGCGAATCGAAGGCTCTGAAATGTCGGCCGTCTCGGTAAACTGCGTTAATAGTAATTTTTTTCACACTATTATACCTTTATATATTACTAGCCGTACTCGCCCACTTCGCTGGACATTTAAAATTAACATTATTATTTATTGACATTATTATTATGAGGGAGTCCAACACTCATATAAATACTAGCCTATCCATTAAGTACATGTATTTTCTACATGGATATCAAGTTTCAAGTCAATCGGATGCACGGTTCAGTAGTTATAACGGAACATCCGTAAAAACCACTGTAGATTTATATATTAGTATAGATACAGGAATCAATATACTGTTTTATGTATCTATATGAATAGGATATTTTGATATACATTCAGGAGTAATAATAAATCAAAATAATACGATTTAAATGTAGAATAATTGAATTTGTGTAATTCTTCGTCTTCTTCTTCTAAAAGTTCGAAAAAATGTCCTGAAATGGTTGGTGGTATTGAGGTGGGCCAGTAGAACATTTGTAGAACCAGTTTTATTCTAAACTGTTTATCTAACCAAGTATCTTGGTCCCAATCCAAGTACCCTTTTTTTATTGCCCTTGTAGGTAGACGAGCATACGGCCCACCTGATGGTGAGTGGTTACCGTCGCCCATGGACTTCAGCAATGCCAGGGGCAGAGCCAAGCTGGTGGCCTGGAGCGGCTATTCCAGCGTAACCGTAACTAGAAGGTGAGCTCACGGGGCTCAAACCAGACGACGATGCTAACACGAACCCTAGCAAGAGTCGTGCTTCGCAGAATCTACCACCGGATCGGAATCGCGACCCACTGAGAAGATCCGGCGAGAAACTCAGTGGGCTGTGTCTGAGAGTTAACACGTAACATAAGTCATCTCAGCACATTGAATTTTTTTAAATAAATTTTGTCCGAATACAAATTAAATAAAAAAAAGAACTATTGATATTTTTAGAAATGTATTTTTAATAGACAATAAGTATTTATTATTACAATAGAGCACGATTCTTTATCAGGTCAGCGTAATATTTTGCAGATTTTCTCGGAGTTCGAGTCTTGTTTGGCGACTCAAAATCGACTTGGTATAGTCCGTATTTAGCCCTGTAACAAAAAAAAAAGATGTTTGATTCCGTATGTTCTTTTGGCTGGCGTAGATAAAAGATGCCTTAATTTTTGACAACCGTAAAATGATTGGCAGCAAATTGGCACATATCTATAGCACTAAATTAATGAGAAAAGGCTTGTAGTTAAAATAATTTTGAAGGTTTAAAAGACTAAAATTGAAATTAATCTAGCAGGAATAAAATATGGATTGAACGTAGAAATATTAAATGTATCACACGGGGTCCTACCATCAGTCAAACGAAACATAGTCGTTACTCACGTGTACCCAGACGCCCATTCATAGCTATCCATCAGACTCCAAACTGTGTAGCCGGTGACATTTATCTTATCTTCGTAAATTGCCAACAGAACCTGAAACAAATTTAATTATAAAAACATACATCCAACGTTTATCTTTAGTAGTCAAACTCGGCCCGGTTTTCTAGCCGATCTTGGTTTTGAGTTTCACCTGATTGCTACCAAACTTCAAGGGACTAGACGCTAGGCCATTCTGAAAATTTCCTGAAAATTTCATCGAAATCAGTCCAGCCGTTTTGGTGTCTATGGGGTGGGGTGGGGTGTATGCATACATCGACTTTTCTATACTAATATTATAAAGAGAAAAGATTTGTTTGTTTGTATTGAATAGACTCCGAATCTACTGAACCGATTTGAAAATTTCTTTCACTGTTTGGAAGCTTCACTATTCCCGAGCGACATAGGCTATAATCTTTTTTGAAAAAAATTAGGGATCCTTACTAAAACTCCAATAATGTAACCCAAGGTGTAAAAAAATTACTTAAAATATTCTTTGCATCGCGTGCCCTGCGAAAACTATTGATGATAGCATATCTCTAACTATTATAGTTATGCCGCATTAAGTGTTCTTTTATTAAAAAAATTAAAAGAAAACAAATAAATCAAACAAATAAATCAAATATCGTGGAAATTTTTGTTAAAGACCCGAGCGGAGCCAGAGCGGGCCGCTAGTCTATAATATATGTATATGGAAATCCAATAGGAATGAGCATTGTTTGACCGGACAGATACTCGGATTACGATTTCCGTTTGGAACGATACTCTCTCTCTCTCTTCCATCGGTCCTTCATTGCTGAGGATCGTGACTCTGTTTGATTCCGTCAACCAGCTGTCTCCACCGATCCCGTTCTGTAGCTAGGTGGAGTGCGTCGTTGACAGGTATTTTCAGTTCCTCCGCTATTTGGTACGACCATCGTTTGGGACCTCTACCCTTAAGCCTTTTTTTTTGGGACGATACAAGATTATTTATTATATACCGACAATAAGAACTGAACAAGAAATTGTTTATTCATCATAAAATCTTGTGATTTTATTTAGACCAAGACCCACATGTATGTTTATATAGAAAACGCTCTTTAGTAGCAAAGATGGGCGGAGCCGAAAATCCAAAATCATGTATGATAGTGTTACGCCGGTAAAAGTAACGCCAACTATCGCCGAATAGTCGAACGATTATCGAAGGCTCTAGTAGCACCTAGAACGCTCGAGAAGTACAACGCCATCTATTGTCAGATAGCGGAAACACAATACTAGAGAAGTGTGGAATATTCTCGATAATTCTGGGGATGAGGTATCGGCTATAAAAGCGTTGCAGGGATAGCACGCAGTCGGTTAGTAATCGGAATTACTCGAAGCGAAACAGCGAACGGATCACCTGAAGTGAAGCGGAAGAAGCGAATTGAGAGTTTTAAAGTGTTAGTGAAGTTTTATGAGTGTTCTAAGTCATAAATACAGTCTTAATTTATATTAATTAATTTATATTGTTAGCGGCCCATGCATCCGCCCATTTCGATTTATTGTTTTTCTGTCATTATCCAATATCTCTTCTTTGTCTATACATTGTTTTAACGCGGCAAAAAATAAATAAGAGTCAGGTTGTTCTCGGGATTTTCTTAATAGAAGAGTTGACTTTGTCTTCCAAGCGTCCATCCAAGAGCCATCATGATCAATATTAACAGCTTATAGCAGTTCATCACATATTAGTCTCTGCAATTGTACGCCATTGCGCACGATTATCAGCTTCTTTCATCCAGTTCTTCGTCACTCAACTTAGCCTGAAGGAGTCCTACATTACGTTTGCCAATTCGTGGTCTCCACTCAAGAACAAGCTTACCCCAACGGCTATTGGTTCTCCGGTTACTATGCTCATTGCCACTTCAGCTTACTAAGCCCCTGTGCTATGTCAATTACTTTGATTCTCTGTCAAGTCATCTCGTTCCAACCAGCATGTTCATTAACATTAATAAATTATTTATAATTTATTTTTCTATTGCTTAGATGTATGGACGAGCTCATAGCCCACCCGGTGTTAAGTGGTTACTGGAGCCCATAGACATTTACAACCTAAATGCCGAAACTCACCTTGAGAAATGAGTTCTAAGGTCTCATTATAGTTCTAACTAAATCTTAATCTTAAAATCTATATATTACGTGTCACGTTGTTTGTCCGCGATGGCCACCTAAACTGCTGAACTGATTTTAACTTTTTTTTAAATATGTATTTTGTTCCAACTTAGGCCATACGGTGGTTTTTATTTCGATTAATGATCGCAACATTTATTAATTAACACTAAAATGATTTCTTATGATGATTACTGCTCTTAATTATTGTAAGTTTCATAAGTCTAAAACAGATGGCGCCTTAAATCAGTTTTTACAGACAATTGTAATACTGTCTGTCACTAATATCTTATAGATGGCGCTGTTTTAAAAATACCAACGTTTCACATAAGCTACAATTTAATGGCATAAACACCACGCGTTGCTGAGACTAAATTATAAGTGAAATTTATTTCGTAGTAAACGCAATACAGTGAAATCCAATTGTTCTTACTTTGTTAATTTTTGGTATTAGCATAGGCGGCCACGTGTTATTTAGAAAGAAAAACCTTAGCGACAGCAACGTGTGGCCGGGTCTGCTAGTAGTTATAATAAAAATACTTATTCATAATTATCATTATCCTGCCCTTCTCTTAGTCACCTGGGGTCAGCGCAACATGTTTTCTCCTTCCATACTCTTCTATCATATACCATTTCTTCGCTCACTCGCCTCTTACCCATATCGTCTTTCACGCAATCTATCCATTTCTTCTTAGGTCTACCTCTTCCTCTATATCCTTCCACATTCAAAGTTAACATTTTCTTACCAACTTCATTTTCATTTCGTCTCATCACATGTCCATACCATCCCAAACGCGCACTTCTCAGCTTCTCTGTCACAGGTGCCACTTTCAGACTTCCTCTAACATATTCATTCGGTATTCTATCCATTCTCGTTACTCCACAAATCCATCGCAATATTCGCATTAGTTCGAATTCGCATTATAATAATAATACTATAGTTAATAAATTTAACTTAGGCTTATAGGCAGTGAAGATTAATGAGCTCGATTGGCACAGTTTTAAAAGCAATGTAAATCACCTCATTAAGATAGTCCTTAATAAAGTTTATTCTCCCATCATCATTAAGCCCGTGAATTTGGTAGCTAGCGTATCCAGTTTCCGTGATCATGAACTGGATGTCACCATACCGATTCTTGAGCCAATTCAGTTGTCTACGCAAGCCTGGTGGGTAAATCTGAAAAAAAACGTCAAATAAATCGTGAGCTACATATTGTATCAGATATTCGGTGGATTTAAATTGATGTACTGCATTGATGTGTTGTTACTGGTGGCAGGACCTTTTGTGAGTCCGCACGGGTAGGTACCACCACCCTGCCTGTTTCTGCCGTGAAGCAGTTATTATGCGTTTCGGTTTGAAGGGTAGGGCAGCCGTTGTAACTATACTGAGATTTTAGAACTTATATCTCAAGGTGGGTGGCTCATTTACGTTGTAGATGTCCATGGGCTCCAGTAACCACTTAACACTAGGTGGGCTGTGAGATCGTCCACCCATCTAAGCAATAAAAAAAATATCTGCCGGGAAGCAGTAATTCGTTTCGGTTTGAAGGGTGGGGTAGCTATACTGAGGCCTTAGAACTCATGTCTCAAGGTGGGTGACGGCGTCTACTTTATAGATGTCTATGGGCTCCGGTAACCACTTAACACTAGATAGGCTGTGAGCTCGTCCACCCATCTATGCAATAAATGAATAAAATAGCTTAAAATTATTTACGTAAATAGGAAAAGACTAATCTCAGGTTAAAGCATAGGAATAGTAGGTTAAAGCATTTAAGCAAGGAAAGATAATTCATATTATGCTGTACGTATTTTCTTTATCTGTATCACTCTTGACAGAGTGGTAGTGGTCATCACTTATCATCAGCTGTTGATGGGAAGCTTCACAGCACGACGCCACTTTTCTCTGACGACTCTCTCCTCGTGCATTCATTAGGTAATCATGCCCCATGATTAGAGTAATAATATATGAGTTTAATATTTTAATTTTTTTATTATATTATGTTGGTTTTTATTTTATTTTTCGTAATCATTTGTTGAATTGATTTATCGATTGAATCGATTTTTTGTCTGGTCACTGAGATTTATCGATAGATAGCACGAGACGAGATCAGATAAAAAAAAAACATTTATTTAAAATATGTATGTAAAGAAATTCCTTAGTAAAGAATATTCCTTTTAATACTGTATGAACTATTATATGTATATATGTGTGTATATAAGTATGTATGTATGTATATGTGTATGTGATTTTGTACATATGTAGATATGCTTTTTTTTGTATGTATTCGTAACCTAATATAAATTTCATTGCACCTACCACTATTTACTCTGCACTACCTTTGGTTGACTGGTAGAGAATGCTTTAGGCATTAAGTCCGCCAATGTAAATTTTACATGAAGTGTAATAAATAAAATAAAATAAATAAAGAAAGACCTTTTTTATGTAATTTTTATATGCGAATAAAACCTTTTTAGTTTTTATAAAAAAAGGATTTTTTCTTAGATATAGATTGACTGAACTCTCTGTCGTTGAAAAAAAATTCAGTTTTATTTCATTCAATAATATTATGTACTGTTTAAAATAATTTGTAAAAAGTAAAAGCTTTTAATGTTGTTTTCTTAATATTGTACAGAAAACGCAATTAAGTCTTTTATTATTGTTTAACCACTTTTAGAGTATTCCATACTATTTATATACAGGGTGTCCCAAAATTAAACGATAAGCTGGTACCGGTGTGTGGTCGAGTCAATAACTACCCATGGAAAAATAAAATAAAAAATTCAGCTCTTTCTTTTCCAAAGTTACATTAACTTTTTTGAAAAATGTTATAATTTCATACCCTACACCCTATGATTAGATATTGTGGTTACAAATGTGAACATATCCCCATGAATTTTGGGACACTCTGTATGTATATATATAATTCATTTATAGCTTGATATACTTGACAGTATAAAGGCGGACTTAATGCCATTGGCATTCTTTCACAGTCTATCTTAGGGCGGTGCAGAGATGAACCTTGGTAGGTGTAGTGTTATAGTGATACTACTTAAACATTTGTATATATGATAATCATAAATATAACTAATAAATATAAATAAATATTTACTAACAGTCACGCCACGTTAACTGGTCCCGTGATAAGTTCGTAAAGAACTTGTGTTACAGGTACCAGATAACGGAAATAAATGTAAGATTTTTATTATACACATACATATATTTAATATACATCCATAACCCTGGAAAATACATTTATATTTATCATAGAAATACCTTCCCTTGGCGGGATTCGAACCCGCGACCCCCTTGTGTAGTGACCATGTCACTTACCACTACACCAGACGGCCGTTAAATATATAGCATACATAATGTTTATAGATACAAATACTTGTACTTAAATAAATATATATACCTAGTCTTGCCATAAATACTGTTACAATTAAAAATAAAAAAATCTATTGCAAATAACATTTATTACTTTTACAGTGTGTTAGTTTAATACATAAATATAAAACAATTTAAAGTATATAAAGCTTATTCGAAGTGAATTTTTTTTCCTGCCAATCGTACGGATTGTTTTAGGGACTCCAAATTATCATGGCGTTTAGAGCAAGCCGTACTCTCTAAAACTAGATATAGTGCCCACGTTGCACTCTGTCGACTAATTGGGAAGCTTCCTTAGAGCTTTGAACATAAATGCGGTAATTTTGTTAGTTAAAATGTTGCTCAATTGTAAAAACTTTCTCATCCGTAAACAAAATTTTTCTATGACCTCCCTTTGCGTACCGCTTCAGTAGTTGTTTCGATTTTACCACCCTATTCTCTTTTAAATTATCAGTTAAGAAATGAACAGTACGTCTCTTATAGGCTGCAAGTCCTAAGTCATCTTTTAAAATACGCGACATGGTTCTAGGTGCTATCTTCATCTCCCGAGATAAAATCTTTTGCTTTCGGACAGGATTTCTTCGAATTCTTTCCGTTACTGCTTTGACCACCTTTTTCGTACGAACACTACGTGGACGGCCAGATTTTTTTTCTGTCACAAACAGAGGAGGTCTCATTGCAGCTATTAATAGCCCGGTACATAAACATTTTACTAATACTAAGCGTATGGAGAGTTCTAAAAATAGCATTTGGCTCCATACCAATTTGTGTAATGCAATCACAGCGATTCGGTTCTCTTTATCACCCCACTCCATTTTAATATCGCAAAATATCGTACAATGTATTGGCGCCAAAATGAGAAAACTCAATGAGCAATCATATAAAAATGACAGATTCCAAATTGAAATGTAATATTTTGTTTATTTTTAATTGTAACGGTATTTATGGCCAGACTAAGTATATATGTATATTCAACGGCCGTCTGGTGTAGTGGTTAGTGACATGGTCATTACACAAGGGGGTCGCGGGTTCGAATCCCGCCAAGGGAAGATATTTGTATGATAAATATAAATGTCTTTTCCAGGGTTATGGATGTATATTAAATATATGTATGTGTATAATAAAAATCTTACATTTATATCCGTTATCTGGTACCTGTAACACANGGACCGGCCGTATATCACGATGTTAGAATAATGAAGGGTGTGTTCGGCAGCGCAATGTGCGGTGACGGAGTGGAGCGCGTGGTCGGAGTGCTCCGTGAGCTGCGGCAAGGGGCTCCGCATGAGGACGCGCCAGTACCGCCTGCCCGACAAGGCGCGCATGTTCTCCTGCGACCGCCAGCTCGTCTCCAAGGAGATGTGCGTCGCGCCCGTCGCCGAGTGCGAGTGAGTCCGCCGCCCTACCACTCTTGCACGATATGACGACTGTTCATTCGGGTCAGGTGAACCCCGCGCGTGGACTAACTTCACACTGCATGTCAATTTAATTTCTGTTCGTATATTTATAAACAACTAGCTGTACCCGTCCGCTTCGCTGGGCATTTAAAATTAACATTATTATTTCTCACCCCCACAAAGATTCTCATCATTAACGCTCCCGCAACTGGTGTAGGGAGTCCAACACTCATATAAATATTAGCCTATCCATTAAGTACATGTATTTTCTACAGGGATACTAAGTTTCAAGTCAATCGGATGCATGGTTCAGTAGTTATAACGGAACATCCGTAAAAACCACTGTAGATATTAGTATAGAAGTTGAATCATCAATGCTGTTTGTTCTAGCGGTGACGGCGAAGGCGACTCGGAGGCCGACAGCGTGGGCGCTCCGGTGGAGGACTTGGACGGAGTGTGCAAGACCTACGACTGGGGCTCGTGGAGTGAGTGCTCCGTCACGTGCGGCGTCGGCATCAGCACCAGGAGACGACAGTTCGTCAACCACATGGGACTGAAGAAATGTCCGCTTGTGCAGATCGGTGCGTGCAGATACCTACACACAGCAGTTCTATTAGGTTTACATAGCGCCGGCGGCGTGGAGGTTAAGGACTTTAAGGAGTGACTGCTCTTACAAAACGGTGGGACAATAAGTATGACGCATTTTCCACGATTTAAATTATCAACGATATCTAGTATTTTTTTCTTTAGTTTCTATTTTAAGAAAACAATCCGTATCCTGATGTTTGTATATGGCAAGTAGTCCACAATGTCCGTTGCAGAAGAGAACCGCAAGTGCATGGAGCCGGCGTGCGCGGAGGAGGAGGCGGCGGCGGCGGCGGACCCGCGCTGCCCCACGTCGGCGTGGTCGGGCTGGTCGCCGTGCTCGGCGTCGTGCGGGCGCGGGGTGCGCTTCCGCACGCGGCTGCTGCTGGTGCCGGCCGACCAGCAGGCCGCGTGCGCCGCCGCCGTGGAGCTGCTGCAGCAGCGGCCCTGCTCCGACCGGGACGACTGCACCATCGACATGCTCACCGCTAAACGTAATCGAACTTACTGGTTATAACACTACCATTATACTCAAGGGTGCCTACTCACTCTAAGGAGACGAAACGGCTTATGCGTAGATCACGGATGCCCTCAACTGAAGCAGCTCAGTTCTAGANCCGCGTGCGCCGCCGCCGTGGAGCTGCTGCAGCAGCGGCCCTGCTCCGACCGGGACGACTGCACCATCGACATGCTCACCGCTAAACGTAATCGAACTTACTGGTTATAACACTACCATTATACTCAAGGGTGCCTACTCACTCTAAGGAGACGAAACGGCTTATGCGTAGATCACGGATGCCCTCAACTGAAGCAGCTCAGTTCTAGAGCAGAGACCGGGCTCGAGAAGAACCAAGACTATTTCTGTTACTAAATATTTTGTTAAACTTCCTGTCCAATGACACCCGTTTGTTTTTGTATACAAATAAACTGTATCTCTTTGGACGTCAAACTATGAACACCAGTAGATAATATTATAGATGCTAATAATCTTCAACAAAATTCGCAGGACATTTTAATATGAACTAAATCATCAAGATAGTAGATGTTGTTGTTGGAAGAATTCGCAGCGCTACTCGCGCACTCGGCCACGGACGCTCTGACGTCGGCTGCTCGGCTGCTCGTGTCATAGTTGAAACGAATCATACATACATACATGTGTAGGCACGTGCGTCGGGCGGTCGGTTGACTGGCCAAGTCCTATCTTATTGAAACGCACTATGGCTCTAGGCTCATTCTTGTATTGGGACCACGATACGACTCGGTACTTGTGTTAAGGCGTCGTGTTAGTATCTGAGATCGTGGGCCTGTACGGGACGGTACCACCCCCCTGTCCGTTTTTGCCACGAAACAATAACGCAATCCGGTGTGATGTAATCTAAAGCAATCGAAACTTCAAGCTCATCTACGCGATATGTATGATGTGATCATTTTAAGATCGTCTGGATAATTGTTTCAAAATGAAGATATTATGTCGGTTCTCTTAGGTCCAAACCAATACAAGAAGTCGTAGGTTGTAACCTAACAGCATTGGTATTTATAAGTACAATATAGAGTTCACTATATGGAGACGTTTACAGCTGCTTAACTCTACCTCTGATATCGCTCTAAGGGATAACGGCAGAAGACAAGCTTTCTGTATCGAATTTTGTTATTTATTGTCTAAATCATCAAATTGTATGTGTAGGCATATGTATGGAGGAACCCACTCAAGGGCCGTGCAGAGGACTGTACCAGCGCTGGGCCTTCGTGGCCATGAAGGGGATGTGCATTCCCTTCAACTACGGCGGATGTCGCGGCAGCCAGAACAACTTCCTCACGCAAGAAGACTGTATGAACACTTGCAAGATTATGCTCGGTAAGTAAACGCTTTCCACTCAGCACAATTGGGACGTCTGGCCCCAAACAAGCCCTTTGACTTGTAATGCGACTGATTATTTAACAAGAAGACAAAGGTATGTTTGTGTGCTTCTCACTAAAAGCGTCTTGTGTTCCATTTGAAGGGTGGAGAGCTGGTGGTTCTTCTGCTTGATGGTTTACTGATTTCGTATTAGGATTATTACAAGTTTTGTGATTTGGTAACTTAAGATCAGGTGACTTGTGAGTTCGTCTCTATTTATCCCAACTAATAAAACGAGTTAGTTGCTCAATGAAGAGAATAATATTTTTAAATAAACAACAGCAAGTCTCGAGACTTACACTCGACTTACGAGTTACACTCGTGTCGACACGAGTGTAACTATGATCCCGACAATGTTGGTACAACTTTATCGGTTATCGGTTATCGGCTATTATATCGATTGCTTAAGAACGCTTCGTTTCTAGAATATTCTTATTTGAACTTAACTTTTAGATAAACAAATTATACAAAGGAAAAACATCCTTTTTTACTTCATAGGATATTGGAAAGTGGAACAAATTGATTGAAGATTCATCATGTACATACTCTAAGTATTGGCCCCAATCAGGCCGTCAGATACCGTCTCATCCAGCGCAGATCCAACAACTTCTCTTCTTAGTAGTCTCCCCACAATTAAAGTCGGACTACGGGAAAGTTAAGGAGTTTAAGAATTAAAAAAAAATATCTATCCGAAGTCTTGACTTACAGGTGTAGAATCCAAGCCAATAAAATATTAATAAACAGAATATAATAAACAGAAATATTAATAATTAAATAGTACTTTTACTGTTATTGAGTCCAATTTAAATTTTATTAAACATATTCTTATATATATGTATGTATAAAGTGATCTAAGTCGCGAGTGGAGATCCCAAAAACGCAAGTAGTGGGTGTATAGTTCTCTATCTCAAAGCGTTTATAGTACTTATATGTATAAACAAAATAGTAAACAGCATGGCTCACAAAAATAAATTATATCGTAGTTTTTATATATAATAACATCTAAAAAGTATGAAGCGAGAATAATTTAATTCCCGTGAAAACGATTTACAAAATGTAACACCAAAACTGACATTTGAACAATAATAATTAAGTCAACACGCCCTTTCGGCTCAGCGCTCCCGCAGCGGCGGGCCGACCCAGTGACCCACTGGGCCAGTGCGACTCTATCGTGACGTAAACCTGACGTCACCACTCAACATTATAGTGACACGTCATGTGACGTCACCCTATTGTTTTTTTTTTTTTTATGATTGAAAGTTTACTGGTGGCCCGAAGGCCTTTCCAGTTTCACCAGGACAGGTGGGCGAGCAAAGGNATGTACCACGAACACAGAAACAACAAAAGGAAACAAAACAAATAAAAACTTCCAGAAAGAGCACTTAGTCGGCAGATGTACCACAAACACAGGCCGCGCGAACAATGGCCGGGCTAACAAAAGCCGGGCGAACAAAGACCGGGCGATCGAGTGGACGATGAGCACGTCCGCACGTGACGGGTGCCTCTATCGGAATGAACCACCCTATTGTCTCGAACTCAACCACGTTACTGTAAATCAATAGTTTTCCTGCGTTGCCCTATGAGCACAGTATGTGCGACATGTACACTGTGTGGGAAGTAATTTAAGTTTTTAGATTTGTATATTTGTGTCAATAAAACCGTGTTTAAATCGTCGTGACCTTAAAGGTTAAGATGCCCGGTGCAGTCGTATCCTAGCGATGCACCGGTGTTCGAATCCCACAGGCGGGTACAAGTTTTTCTAATGAAATACGTACTTATCAAATGTTCACGATTGACTTCCGCGGTGAAGGAATAACATCGTGTAATAAAAATCAAACCTGCACAATTATTATTTGCGTAATTACTGGTGGTAGGACCTCTTGTGAGTCCGCGCGGGTAGGTACCATCGCCCTGCTTATTTCTGCCGTGAAGCAGTAATGCGTTTCGGCTTGAACTCAGAACAGCAGAACGGCTCAGAACTTATATCTCAAGGTGGGTGGCGCATTTATATTGTAGATGTCTATAAGCTCCAGAAACCACTTAACAGAAGGTGGGCTGTGAGCTAGTCCATCCAAGCAAAAAAAAAGGTCAAATGAATCTTGGTGTTCTTAAATTTGTATGTTTGAATGCTCAGGTGGAGTAGTGCCGGGGGGATCAGTGCCCTCGCCGGCACTTCTACCGTCGCCCGTCGTCAGTTCCAACTACCCAGGACTCAGTATCAGCTCCATAGTGCCTCTTCCTAACAGTGTTGGTGGTAAGAACAGATTTTTTTAAATATAATTTATAACTTGCTCAGAATTTAGAGCACAACATAGACCTTATAACTAACTGATATTGTATTTTAAACTGCAATTGAACCCTTAGATTAGTTTGATAATCAATTTTACAACATTTCTTGTCTCTAAATTTTATATATTGATTCAAAATTAATTTATTATTATTATTATTATTGATTACGATGATGAATCTCGCATCGATTCCGTATATTATTAACAATATAATATTGCAGCAAACCGGTCGCTACTGTACTGCACGCGCTAGTGAACGAGTCAATACTTGTTATTTTTTATTTTCTTGTTGCCGTATAGGCAGACGAGCATACGGCCCACCTGATGGTGAGTGGTTACCGTCACCCATGGACTTCAGCAATGCCAGGGGCAGAACCAAGCCGCTGCCTACCATTTATGTTATACAATTTCCCACAAACATTATTCTATGTAACTAGGTATGTTTCTCATGAAACTTAAAAATTAGTGCGTGAGGACTGTGTGTGTGTGTTTTACTACAGGTCCTACCCTGACGGGAAGTCCAGGAGACTGTCAGGTGAGCCAGTGGAGCGACTGGAGCAAGTGCAGCCAGCCCTGCGGAGTCGGCTACCAGGAGCGCGTCAGGACTATTCTTGTAAGATAGCACGCTTGTAAT
Organism: Bombyx mandarina; assembly: GCF_003987935.1. The sequence continues at coordinate 3,090,463 of NW_021011509.1, read as the reverse complement.
CTCCAGTTGGTAAATGTGACATGAGAATTACCATTCAAATTGTGGCAAAATATTACAAGTTTGCGGGTTTTTATTGGACCGTATGGTGTTATTACTCCATGGTGGTATTCCTCTATGAGCAAGTGTTCGGGATAAAAGAGTCGAACACCCGCGATGGCGTTACACAGAGTAGGTATGCCACTACGTGCACCGCTTCAAACTATGCAGCCACTTCGCGTTAGCTCAATGTGCGTGTGTATATGTAATGTACCGGGTTATTGCTAAATGTCATCGAGAATCCTCAATTCGTGACTGAAAACAATCTGTTCGTCCGCGACTCATCACGTCCAACTCGTAATAAAACATTATTAAAGCACTAAAAGAATTTGAAGAAATTATCGAAAAACACTTCTTTGGGGAATGAACGTAGCACTCAGAGCCTAGTAACATGTAAGAGTACGAACTTGACTTCTTACTCAACTGATACTAACGGACAGATATTAACAAGGGGCTAAAATTAAAACAGATTCCTTCGGTGTAGGCAGAGTGACGTCACAGGAAACAAGACTGAATTTGAATCACCGAATTTATGCTTAAAGCTCAAACTTCTGTAGAAGCATTTCGATTAGTCAGTGAGTTCAAGTAGGTATTATCTAACCATTAATGGTATGAAGAATGTATAAATTCATCGGCCCAAGTGTCAAGATATGATTTTTGTAAGGTTAAGTGTCTTGACAACACCATGCTCCACATCCACGAATGATCCTTTCACCACCACATCTCTAGCTGGAAGGCGACCTTTTTGACCGAATTCACTAAAGGCTGAACGTCGCCGCGTCATCTACTCCGGCCTTTATCCGATTCGTTACAATTTGATTTCTTTGATGCTCTAAATACCAAGATGATTAGGATTTCCTAAAACATCCTAAAAGATTGGCCGTGACAAATTCTCCCATGCAATAAAGTGCGTACTTGCATCGATAGCTGATCGTAACGATTGAAATATGTATTGAAGTTAATGGAGTGATCATTGTGAATTAGTTTCATAGTTTTTAAGGATTGTAATGTAAATGCAGAAAATAAAACTCGCTGAACTACCGGATGTGTCGTATGATAAAAAAGGAGAACGATGTTTTCCTTGTAACGATAGTCAGGGCGGGAACAATCTGCACGCGGACATTAACACTTTCGTACAATTGATTCCGAGTCTGAATTATCAATACGATGATATGAATGAGTAGGTACAGGGCGCAAAGGGCATAGCCCTCGTCCAGCGATCGATTCCTCAGTACAAAGTGATTAGCAGCTACGTAGTCTATCGGTCTCAACTATGAATTTCAACTATTAATGTACTAACTAAATATTGTTTTATCAACATCATCATCAACACATCTAATGAAACAGTATAATTCTGCATCTGTACATTGATAACAAACTAATATATAAAAATGAATTGCTGTTCGTTAGTCTCGCTAAAACTCGAGAGCGGCTAGACCGATTTGGCTAATTTTGGTCTTGAGTTATTTATGGAAGTCCATAGAAGGTTTAAAGGGTAGATAAATATAAAAAATAAACAAAAATTACAATTTTGTTTTTCCTTTGATGTGTCCCCCGTCGAACGCATTCCTTTTGTTTGTTTTAAGTTTATTTTATACAAAAGTTTAGGTCTTTTATTTATCGATTGAGGCACTACGAACTCTGCCGGGTCAACTAGTAAACTAATAAAAATGAAAAGGAGGCTACTAAAGAAGTGCAACAGAACAGAACCCTCCTATTTTAAACGTACTTCGAGATATGAGCTCCAGACCACCTGCCCTACCCTTCAAAGAATTACAGCTTTTTTCAGAAAGAGGCTCCTGTCTGGGAACCATCGACCGCGGCATCCTGGTATAGTGCTATTGATTCTCCGCTGATTCCCTTCGTCCTCTTGCACGATAACCACCGGAAAATATGAGTGGAGCTATTTTAGATCAACACAATACAGTCAGTCCACAAAATGTGAACCTCATATATCAAGTTGGGCGTAACGTGCATTATTAACAGATGTTCAAACTTATGCGACGAGATTTTCAATTTACTGAACTTCAGCAGGAGAGACTTCAAATACCCATGGCTTAGGAAACATCCCACACACTATTAGATATTTACAAATTAATTAATTCATTAGCCGAGTCAACCGTTTGTGTCAAGTGTCTGACACTCGTCGTGATAGTTAACGACGCGTCAAGTTCAGTGACAATGGGTCAGGGTCTGGATGACATCAGCTAGTTAATGGAAGACAATTTACGTCTCCTTTTAATGATGATGCAGTACATGTATTGTTCCGAATGTGGTTATATGAATAATCTGACAGCAGAAAAATGAAAAACCGTCGTCCGCGCACAGAATTCTGTCGATATTCAGTTAACGTGTCCACTGTGAGTAGGTGCTTGTGAGTTACGACGTGGGCGACACGTGACCTGCGTAGCCGCAGCCAAATACATTGGTCCGACTGCTCTTGATTCGACCTTTCACAACGCCCTCCACACCGCCAGAGACATAAACAGATGGAGAAAGTGATACAGAAGGGTGGTCGTTACCCTCAGCAGTGAGGAGTACGACACAAGGAGGAGATTATGGAATCAGGACAACTGGAAATAAGTTTTACAAAATAAGCGAGAAATAAGTTTTACAAATAATACCGCAATTTTATTCAAGTAAATGGGTGCGCGCGACTGATAGCTTTCTAGGGTGCTGTTATTGTAACTGCATCCCATGCAGCGGGAGACATTGTATATATGTACATAGATATTTTCATTCTGAATTCAGAATAAAATTAATGTCTTAGTTACCTGAATAGAGGTCATATCAATTTTTAAGTATTTCTTTAATCGCACTTTTAATATTATATATGTTGGAGAAGCCACAATTATTAACACCATCGTCAGAAGGGGCGAATAGGGTGATCAAGCTAAGAGAAATATTGAGTACACAAATCACGTTTGCTGTCTTAGAAAAAATTAGAAATCTTCTCTTGACGCCAGCAAACGAAAACGAATGACAGTTGTTAGGGCAGAAGCATCGCTCTTCAAGAAGGCTGGTTGATAAGTGTGATGGCGTCTACGAGCCTCCATCGGCTAGGCTCTGTCGTAGCACGAAGTTAGCCGAGTTCCGACGATACCGCGATCGTGCTGCGTTTTGTTTAGCTATGAAACTAATGGCCGTCTCCGACATATATGTACATATATCTCCTAAACGTACAATGTTATAAATAATCAATGAGATATTAGTGGTGTACCTCTCATCATTCGATGGTTGAAGAACTTTAGTACCGTACTAATATTATTAATATCTTGGCGATTCTGTAAGGCCTTAAAAGTATAATTTTGTGAACATTTTGATTGTAATGATTACAGGCACAGCCCGGCCCGGGAGGAGTGCCGTGTCCGAAGCTAATGTCGCGGCGCCGACGGTGCTTCAGGCGGTGTTAAGTACACACACAAATAAATGAAAATTATTATTTAGATTATGAACTTGCCAGAATTTTATTTTTCTTAAGATTTATATTTTATGTTAAGACACTAATTATTATAGTGTAATCGTGTCTACTTAATCGAAATATTTTCTATGCTTTTTGTATTGTTTCCAATAAATACAAAATAATACGCAGATTTTTATCTTTAATTTGCCCTCTGTGCATTGAACATTTCTTATGTTTACTAACAATTAATAAATTGTAAAAGCGTTGCTTCTGTTATCAGAGCGTTGCGACTCCTTGTGAGTACACAACATGACACACCGCTTCGTTCGCGGACCAGGTCTTGGCCCAGCAATGGTATTTTGTCATAGTTCTCGAAGATAGGCAATGGGGACCCTTGTTACCAAGTGGTCACTGTAAACAATAGACAAAATGATTATTATAGCCAAGCTACTGATTGATATATGGTCGATACTCAGGCATAGTTAATTGTGTTTCTAAATAGCTCTGAGAGATTTCACTAATTAAATGATTCAGTTGTCAAATTACCCCGGACGCTACAAACAAATTACATAGTTGTATCAACATGACATCACTGGTGTTTTTTCGTGTATACCTCGTCATGTGCATTGGACCAGCGCCAGCCTTGATGACTCCGTGACTCTCCTGCGGCTCCCCTGTGACTCAGTGTGACGAGGTGCGTGGTTTGTTAGCCAGCTAATCCTTTCGCAGTTAACACACTCACACCGGTAAGTACAAGCTGTAAACAGCTAGATACAGTAAACGAATAGAGTGCAGCTCTCCAACGAACACCGGGTCGAAGCGTTTTTTAATATTAAAATACTAATTGTCCCGATAAGAGTACCGCTGAGAGCCTTCGAGCATGAACATTAATTAGTATCTTTTATATCGACAGTTAGTATTGGTTGGTCACAAAAAGTATGCAATATATTTTGTTATTATAAGTACAAGATTTTGCAGACTGAATATATTTTAATTAACATTTCGGAAAAAAACCACTCAAGTATTGAATGAATTTGAAATTAGGAAACAAACTTATTAAAAAGTAGGTCGGTACTTGGTTCTCTCTCGGTTTATGTTGGTACTAGAGCCATTAGCGCACAACACAAACAGTAGCGTACAATAGCGCTTCTTAATTGAAAAATTCCTGAGAGTCATTTCAATTAAAATAGCAATTCCCACACTCGAGTTCTTTAAGTCAAAAGAAGCAGACGGCCACATACTCATACGCGACGGCATCTAAGCGGACATATTTCAGTTTATAGTCTTCTTAGGCTCTCTATCCTTCGTCAATCGTACTAGTATAGTTAAATATCACATTATTCTCCTATTTACCCTCTCCTTAATTCTCACTTTGAGCACAGGCTTAGGTCGTGTAGTCTGTCCGATTCAAGCAAGGCGTACGAGGCGAGAGATATTGTGGATAGAGGCTTATTATCCAGTTTTAATAAGTCTAAATAGGTACAACACTACGTGTCTGTAAAACTGTGGATCGCAGCCGCGTAAGTCAGCATCCACAGCCTGCAGCCGAGAGTTTGAGTTCTACTGGAACAACTTAAACCATATTTTTCGCGATTGAGGTATGCCCAAGTGGCATGTATGTATGCCCAAGTGGCAATGTAGATTACATTTGAGGCTTTCTCGGAATGAAGATGTCGCCGGTTCAACAATAAGTCCCCACGTCACTATAATATGTCAGGCGAGAAAACTCTCAGGCGAGAAAACAGAGCAGACATTGATGTTATTACTGGTAGCTTCAGTATTCCCAAAACCAATATAATACTATGTAATAATTATTTTTTATTGCTTAGATGGGTGGACGAGCTCACGGCCACCTGGTCTTAAGTGGTTACTGGAGCCCATAGACATCTACAGCGTAAATGCGCCACCCACATGGCGACTGGTGGTAGGACCACCAGAAAAAAAAAAGTTCTAAGGTCTCAGTATAGTTACAACGGCTGCCCCACTCTTCAAACCGAAACGCATTACTGCTTCACGGCAGAAATAGGCGGGGCGGTGGTACCTACTCGTGCGGACTCACAAGAAGTCCCACCACCAGTAAAGCAATGTTTATTTCACTACACGTAATGTAACACGACATATTATGTAAATCTGTTGACGCGCGGAGTCGACGACCTCACGGGACGCGAGAAACAGCCTTTGCTTTTGACTGTTTGGTCAAGCGATATGGATTTACTAAAGCAATAATTATTCATATTTACTTTACCAAATGATTATCGTTTTCCTGTTTGTTAATGTACTATATCTTCTTTCCTTCTATTATCGAGAACCGTAAAAAAAGGGAATAAAACCTGTATTTTTGTATTTGTAACTTGTCAAAACAAGTTTAACTATATAAAAATGCTAAAAGCAAAACGAATTGTAATGAGACCAATGAAATTACAACTTCTTATTTATGCGCCCAGTAATTCGTTCCACACACGTGAACATGGTGGCTGGTCGCTAGCTCACAGAATTTTAATTTTGCACTTAGAGGATACAGGTTTTGGAAGTTAGTCTTGGAAGTTTTTGTTTAGTCGTTAACTAACTAACAACCAACGGGATGGGAATCTTGATCCACTATCTCATCCAAGGGGACTATCTTGTCGCGTCGCTGCTTAGAATTAGTATTCTGACCCTTGTGTATTGCTAAGTTAGGTATATCAGGATAGTGTTTTAGTGATATTACCCGCATCCGATATCTATAATCCGTATACATATCGTATATCCGTATCTGTAACAAAAAATACAGACATGCAAATGTAATAAGTGCATTACCATATTTATGTAAATTTGTAAAAACACAGTGATACATGAGAGTATGTTATTTATTTGTACAAATAATATTTGCTAATTTGCCGCTTATTACTTTCAACTTTATTAATATTCATTGTTTTGGAACAGTTCAACAACCTCAATTTATATTTTGGTTTCCGAGACTTTTTTTTTTGCCCTTGTAGGCAGACGAGCGCACGGCCCACCTGATGGTGAGTGGTTACCGTCGCCCATGGACTTCAGCAATTCCAGGGGCAGAGCCAAGCCGCTGCCTACCTCCACCACAAAGTGTCCACGGACACTACGTACATCAGGTTGAAGTCTCTATTGGATTGATATATCGACTGTTTTTTGTGTTTCACTTATGAAGCCAGGCAGCATGATAATCTCAAGCTGCGTGCACTCAAAACGCGACCTATTCTGTACTATGCGACAGTCATGGGGAAATTCATTTTAAAGTAGAAAAACGTCGTCGTGGCCTAAGGGATAAGACGTCCGGTGCATTCGTGTTGAGCGATGCACCCGGTGTTCGAATCCCGTAGGCGGGTACCAATTTTTGTAATGAAATACGTACTCAACAAATGTATACGATTGACTTCCACTGTAACAGAATAACATCGTGTAATAAAAATGAAACCCGCAAAATTATAATTTGCATAATTACTGGTGGTAGGACCTCTTGTGAGTCCGCGCGGGTAGGTACCATCGCTCTGCCTATTTCTGCCGTGAAGCAGTAATACGTTTCAGTTTGAAGGGTGGGTGGCGCATTTGCGTTGTGGATGGGTATAACACCAGGTGGGCTGTGAGATCGTGCACCCATCCACCAAATAAAATAAAAAAATACTCAAGGCTACTTCCACCGGTGCGGACAAAACAAATGACCGTTGTTAATAACAGAAACTTCCTGTACACTAAATACAAAACAAAAACAACTAAAACAATTTGGGTAATTGTCTGTAAAATTACACTGATCAATGTGAACCTAATGGTTTTATATAAATAACTGAAATTATAAAAAGATCATAATGCTAATACAATATTTCTCTATGTAATTTAAATTGAGTTTTAAATTGTTGTTATTCATAGCCTGTTTGGATGAAAACGTCCTTCATATTCCAGTCATTTAACATCTTAATTGGTTCAATAGCAGTTATTTTGTTAGTGCTCATTGGTTTTCCATGTCAAAGTACCACCGTAGACTAAATTACAATTAGAGAAAAATTTAAGTGCCGTTGAATGATCATTATTGACACCACATTTACAGTATTACGCGAATCCGCGTTATATTCAAATTTTAACGACTTTTCTAGNACGTCCTTCATATTCCAGTCATTTAACATCTTAATTGGTTCAATAGCAGTTATTTTGTTAGTGCTCATTGGTTTTCCATGTCAAAGTACCACCGTAGACTAAATTACAATTAGAGAAAAATTTAAGTGCCGTTGAATGATCATTATTGACACCACATTTACAGTATTACGCGAATCCGCGTTATATTCAAATTTTAACGACTTTTCTAGTATTCCACAGTTTTTGGTGTATCCGGACGACTGAGTGTTACATTTTAGAAATATCTTACAATATCTGGTCTGGCAGTTTTGAACATAAGACTTCATCTTCAGACCAACCGTCTTCTCTTGGCTACGATTCGCCAATACTCATAAACAAAATGCTATAATGAACTGATGATGTGTAGGAAAGAGTGTCTACAGGTAGAGAGAGGGAATGGCTACTGATCTTTCTGCTGAAAATCAACATTCTGACAAGATGAAGAAGAAAAACACGCAACAATAATATGCGTGGCTTCTGCAAAGTTGCGATGACGCAATCCTACCGAAAACGTTAGTTTACTAAACACGAATCAGATACACAAAAATAATTTTACATTACATGGCTTGTGTTGTTTCAAGGTGATCTAGTTCTTCCGGGTTACAATCGCGGATCGCTGCGATCCACACAACATCATACGGTTGTTCTAAATCAAAATACAGTGCACAGCTTTTATATTTATTTTATGGAAGAACGCAAAGAAAAACCATCTCTCGGAATAAATTAGTGTGTTTCATATATGTACAACCAAAAAATATATTCAAAAATATTGAATAGTTTTCGGTTGAGGGTCGACATCAGTATTAGGAACAATCAAACGCGCTATTCATTTACATGATCTATATCTGATCTATAGAAATTTATAGTTGATAATAGGAAATTCATGCCATAGTACTTTTAATTCCAGAGTTTTTTTTTTATAGACGGGTGAACGAAATCGTGGCCCACCTGGTATTAAGTGTTTCCCGGAATCCATAGAGATCAACAATGTTAATGCCGCTACCCACCTTGAGACATGAGTTCTATCTCTCGGTTTTGCAGTACAACGGCTGCTCCAGTCCTCAAAGCACATTAACACATGAACACATTACTGTTTCTCGGTGATAATAGGCAGGGTAATGGTGGGTCTTGTGAGCCCCATCACCATTAAAATGCTTTCTGCTTCCAGTTTTCTACGAGATGTTAGCATCATATTGGGAACTTATTTTATTCATTATTTTATTGCCCATGTAGGCAGACGAGCATACGGCCCACCTGGTGAGCGGTTACCGTCGCCCACGGACTTCAGCAATGCCAGGGACAGAGCCAAGCCGCTGCCAACCGTTAAACTTGGCTTCCCGTGACATATTTTGTAATTAATGTTCCTTACTGCGTTTTAGTATAAAGCAGCCATGTTGGACACGTACTTAACGATTGTTTCCAAGGTCTTTCCGTACGGCTGACTTAAAAGTCTAAAGTAACGATGTTTCTGTACCGGGGGGCGATGGCGTAACTATTGTTGTGGTTAACGGCCCCTAAGAGAGCGGGCTAAATCAATCTCGACCACTTTCGTATTGTCGTTGACTGTCGCCGTGAAGGATATCGCGTGGTAAACGGATTCGAGACGTGGTTCGAGGGTAGAATTCCAATGCATTTATGACTTCATGGTAAAGTCACGAAGCATTAAAAGTGCCTGCAAAAGCTTACTTGATGAAAATATTTAGATTTTGACTTTTTGTTTGATGATGAATTGATAGTATTTACATTCTGAAGTTCTGACTCTAATATCAATATGGGTATTTTATTTGACTACAAATAAAGTTTCAAATTTTATTACCGGAAATAAAAACTATTTATTACATCTGAGTTATTTTCATCACTTTGAAATATTATTTTCTTTTATTTATGTTTCGATCATCACTCCCTACTTTACCAGCTGCATTTTAGAATGAAGGTCTTACAGCTAATGTGAGTTTAGTAGAACCATGCATGTATTTTCCTTTCACAGTAAAGCCGGGCATTTGATAAAAGTTTCGACCTCGTTGCCAAGGCCTCAAGTAGTAAGTACCAAATGCGCTCATTATTATTTGCGTTTCTTGTGTAGTCCACTGGTTGTTACGTTTCTTTCGTTTGTTGATGTCACTATTTCTTTTGTTTAAAACTTAAAATAGAACCTAAAACCTTAATAACGCACAAAAAAAAACCGAACAAAGCTAATGGCCAACAAGGTCTGTGCAGAATTTAGATAATGGCTAATATTTTAATACGGAAGCGTTTTGAGAAACTTTAACATAGAATATAAATAATATCGACCTATAAAACCTAGGAGACAATGACGAGAATAAATGAAACTCGTGACTAAAAATCAAACTTCTCTAAAAACTATCGCAATTCAGGTAATTTCACGGGTGAGTTGTTGTCACACGATGCTCACAAGCTGAAAGGCGCGACCTCTAGGGCCGGACGCGAGTATCGCAAATCACTAACAACACTGCCAACTGAATTAGCAACGTTTATATTTAGAATGTTCCCGTAAATAAGTGGGCGTCCTAAAGCGCTTGGTTCTAATACATTTTTATGTCATTAACAACACAGTAATACTCACTATAATGTGTAGCACGTATTTTTTCTGTCACACACTAACTATTCCACTCTGTTCGTATATTTGCTTCGCAAATTAACAGTTCGTTCCGCTGTAATGTTTGTTTCTTTGTAATTCGTATTCATAGTTTTAGCGCTATAGATAAAATGTGCTTGTGCCCGCATACCAGTCCGAGATGGTTTGAATTCTATGATTCGATGTATTATATCTATGTATGCATTGTATCTGTATATATGTATTGTAGACGCTGCCCACTTGTCGTGTGTCATGTTGGTCTTGGTCCGTTATCAGCGTTGTCATTATTGCAAACACATTCGATATAAGAGTTCCAAGTCTTATTAGAAATATTGTTGCTTTTATTTTGGAATGTGCGACTGCAGGAATGAAGAGGATGGCCGCAGTTGTGCAATAAAAGATTCAAACCATTGCTAATAATTATTAGAAGCAACAGCTCCTGACCGTCAACAGAAACACTTGTAGAATTCCGATACATCTAGTTGTCGGTACTATCACGTATTCACAAACGATTTCCGCTATAAAAAAACATCTTGTAGTTAAATGAAATCCACAGAATTGAAGGTTTTTTTTATGAAGGAAGGAGTACTAGTGGCCCGAAGGCCTTTTCGCTTTCCGAGCGCCTCCGAAGGAGACCTAACAACTCAAGAGCAGCTGCTGCGCGAATGAATCTACTACCGGATTTAAATCACGGCCCGCGGAGAAGATCCGACGAGAAACTCAACGGGCTCATGTTAGAGCTCGATTGCCCAAATACGGCAGCAAAAAACAATATTTTTAATACAAAAGCATGTTTCGTCACAGAGTCGCTTGTTGATACAGCGCCTCAGTTACCACGTGTACCGCGGCCGCGTGCTCTTGGGATCTTCCTAGACTAATTGTCTCATTGTTAACAATACCTGAGGAAGTGTTTGTAAGCGTGACATAATTACGAATAGGAAATACTGAACATAATTTTATGAAGGGTTTTTTGCCTACTTTGATTGTAGACGATGGGACTGTGAATGCGAATAATCATTATAGTTATGGGTATTTCATCGGAGCAAATCGATGATATTCTCCGAGTGAACCATCCATTACTGGCTAATGTGTGAACAATGACGCGTTGGTCATTTAAATGACCTTATGTGTATTCAAGTTTTAAATTAAGGACGGATATATTTTCGTGGTGGGTGGGAAAAATAAAATCGATAGCTACAAGCTACGGAGGGGGTATCGTGGAGGGATGACTTTAAAAACCTCATTTGGGGCGAGTAGGAACAACATTAAGACATAAGTGCGATCATCCGTTCAATAAAGATAACCATAATACAGTTTGTCGACATCGCCCAAAACACGACATCTCGGGTCCTCCCGATCCACTAAAGGTGCTTTCGGGTACCCCAAGCACCGGTCATAGTTCGTAAATTACTCGGCGAGTAAATTAACCCATAGACCCACTGATGATGCCCACTGAGTTTCTCGTCGGATCTTCTCAGTGGATCGCGTTTCCGATCCGGTGGTAGATTCTGCGAAGCACAGCTCTCGCTAGGGTTCGTGTTAGCAGCATCGCCAGGTTTGAGCCCCGTGAGCTCACCTTCCAATCCGGCGACGCTGACGTGTTCTCCTAGACCATCATGTTAGGCAGGAAAAGAAAAAAAACGTACAGTTTGGAAACTGCCCAAATAACAGAACGAAAACAACAAACGCGACATTAAGCCGTAAAACCGTTTAGCATTATTTTAATGACTCTTCTAGTTTTTATTTACACTTTTTAAAGAGTTTTTCAAGTTATGTATTCTTCAAGAACACAATGGCCTCAAACATAGCCGTTAAACTGCTTTTATTACCTACTATTACTTTGGGAAACAAAATGTGGGGAGCCCTAGCAGCATGCGGAGTGTGGTCTTGTGGCAGACGCCCGGTAGAAAATGTGTACGATGGGCTGAGCACCGAGCTCTCTGGTGGGAGTGGGAGTCATTCGTCATTTTAAATTAGCACGTGACGTCACTAAAGTCACAATCTCGTTCTTGTTTTAAGAACGACTGCTGTTCGCATCCATTGGACGACTAAAGACACAATTCAGATAGAGTTCGTTAGCGATGTAAAAACCGCAAGTGAGAATAAACGTGAACAGGAATGTTGTGACGTAGCACGGGTTCGGTTGTGACCCTGACAGCGAGAAAGTGCGCGGCTTGAAGCGCGGCGCAACCGCACACGTCAGTACACTAGTATAGTGTCAATGGACTCTGCTAAGTACTACGCCACTACACGCACGACTGTCGCAATCTTCACAGAGTAGTTGTGGCCAATACGACTCGAGAGCGCCGCTGCTACAAAGTCACCGAGACTGCGACCTTAGACGTCAGCCTGGCCTGCGCCATTTCAGTGGGTGGTGAACACATAAAATGATGAAAGATGATGGATATTACCAGAGATGTGCTAACGTCATTGTCCATATACAAGAGGCGCTATAATCCGTGTCAGTGGCGTTAACCGTTACTGACAATAAAAGTATTAAAGAAAGTAACCAGATTTGAATGTTTAATTTCGCCGACGATGGTCCGGCGCGGTGGAGGCCGGAGTAGTTAGTCTTTTTGACGTTCAACAAGTGTGTACTTTCATTTATGTTGAATAAAAAAAAAAAATTGAAAAATTTTTGATTTCATTTGATTTGATTTAGACAAGCAAAGAAGTAAAACATATTTGTATGTAATTAAACGGCCTTATCGGCAATTCCGTTACTGTACTTGTAATATAGTTGACAATATAATACCTAACTCTCCGAATAAATATATATTCTTCTTCTTCTTAAATATTATAATATATATTAACTCCGAATAAAATAAAAATAAAATAAAATATTTGTGTTAAGTTTAGTGTTATAAATATATTTTTAATTATTTTTCCTCTTTTAGTTAATAATTAAATTCTGTTAGTTTTTTGTTTCGCTTAATATATACATACTTTTTATTTCTTTTGTTCGTTTAGTTAATTTTAACAGACTTACAGAAGTATTACGTATTTTCTCTAAATTAAAATGTATTTTGTAACGTTGTATAATGTTCGTCGTAACGATGCTGTACGCGTTTTTTATTGTCTATGTGATGTTTCCAACGCAACGTTTCGAATAACATCGAGTTTTGTGGTAGCCGACACGGTCGTGCGTAAAACTTATTAATAATAATTAAATAACTTTTACTTAATTAAAGGTTGCACTCGAGAGATTAAATTCTTGAATTTCAAGATTTTGGGTCTGAACCATGTACTTGAAAGCCTCGTGCTCAATTTGCAAGTGTTAAATTCTTTAAGGTCGAGTGTCCAGTCGTCATGCCCCACACGAGCAGACGAGCCTGATCCCCGCGACGGGCAGTGAATGCGCGCGCTCCCCTTGACACAGTTACTTTAACTTTACAACATCACACAAAAATACACGGCGAATTTAACTTCCAAATACCATTCATTTGGTACTGAACGTACTGTTTTCAAACACACAGACTGTCGAGTCTGCGGCCTGCCTGTCGTGAAGCGGCCACCTTTAGATTCCGCGACATAAGCTAGTCGTCCAGATTGCAACACGGGGTTGATGGCGGCTTGGCTTTGCCCCTGGCATTGCTGAAGTCCATGGGCGACGGTAACCACTCACCATCAGGTGGGCCGTATGCTGGTCCGCCTACAAGGGCAATAAAAAAATAATAATAACTATTATATCTAAAGTTGTCGTGGCCTAAAGGATCAGGCTCGCCATTATCCTCTCCGGATATGAAAAAGATTGTTATGCTGATGTAATGGACGAAGTTGTAGCTCGTGACGGCCGGGGTCTTGTCACCACATTTTCTACTAGCCCGGTGACGCTGATATGGTCCCCTAGACCATCAGCTTAGGTAGGAAAAAAAAGTCACCAAATTTTCTGACGTAACTAGGTGCTCAGGCGCACTCTCACCATTGTTCTTACTGTTACAATGTTTAGGTATGTTAAAATGGTTAGTTTGTCTATACGTACCTACTGTGAGCACCTAGCTTTGCTAAACCGATGCTACCATGAGCTTAATTGCAGCAGTTCAAAAACGTAAGAAATGTTTCCGCACTTAGGCAATATACCAATCAATTACGTATATACTTCTTACTCATATAATTCCTCATTGCCTGACCGACATGAGGTCACTGTAATTGTATCCTAACGTTGTTGGATCATGTTACTAGATTTTCTCAGTATTTCTAGAGCATGAGACATAAATGAAAGTTTTAAAATATTCCAGAGCCAGCCATTATTTCGCGAAAATGATCTATTTTATTTAAAATAGTGAAATAACACACGTTGTATGTATGTTGTAAAAATCTTAGGTTTTACAACATTACCTCTTCACGGAAGGNCTGTAATTGTATCCTAACGTTGTTGGATCATGTTACTAGATTTTCTCAGTATTTCTAGAGCATGAGACATAAATGAAAGTTTTAAAATATTCCAGAGCCAGCCATTATTTCGCGAAAATGATCTATTTTATTTAAAATAGTGAAATAACACACGTTGTATGTATGTTGTAAAAATCTTAGGTTTTACAACATTACCTCTTCACGGAAGGTTTATTAAGGCACAATATCATCAGAGTATCGCACGACAGAAGGCGCTTCATTATGACCGAATACATAATGTCATCTAATTTCACTGGTAAATTTCAGCAAACTCTAAGCCAATATATAAGCCAGTTTTAGACTACCCCGCGTACCCCACTATTATTTAATAGTTAATAAAATGGGTCAGCGTGTGTTTATGTGAACTAATTTAACGGCTCGTACGCAGCTTGTCTCCATTACACAAAGAGGGCTTCAGGACGCACCTTGTAGTCTAGTTCACACGCCGCGACCTGACGCCGCTGTACCGACATTTGGGTCAAGGTCTTGGCGCGACCTCAATGAGTAAATCCCGCTCTGTTATTTTAAGGCGGATTGTTTAAGAAACTTTTCTCTTTGTGATTATTGTATTATTATTATTTTGAATACTCATTGATGTATGTATGTGATGGCTGTATTTGTTTTATTGCTAAGAGCGGTGGATGAGGTTACGGCCCACCCAGTGTTAAGAGGTCTCCAGAGCGCATACCAACCGCGTAAATACCATCACCCACTTTGAGACATGAGTTCTAAGTCTCAGTTTTTACAGTACAACGGCTGCCCCGCCCTTCAAACCGAAACGCATTACTGCCTCATGGCAGAAATAACCTGGGTGGTGGTACCTACCCGTGCGGGCTCACAACACGCCCTACCGCCGGTAATTACGCAAATATATTTTTGGCGGGTTTGATGTTATTCCTTCACCATATAAGACAATCGTGAACATTTGTTAAGTACGTATTTCATTAGACAAAATTGGTACTGTTACACGGCCTTTCTCAAACTTCTTTTTAAAAAAAACACAAAAACTTTTCACGACTAAACTGTCTTTTATTAGACTTCACAATTTTACAACACTATTGTTGACTTCTCAAACTTATGTATGCTCGCGACGGCTTCCAGATTCTAACTTATGTATGCTCGCGACGGCTTCCAGATTCTAACTTATGTATGCTCGCGACGGCTTCCAGATTCTAACTGGTTTTCAATACGATTTGATTTTACAAGAAAGCTAAAAATGATGACTCTAATGGAAAAACATAGTGAGCTCGTAAACGAGCTGATTAGGGCAAAGCTGCTTTGTAGAGTAGTGTGTAACAGTACCCACCCGCGGGATTCGATCACCGGCACAGTGTCGCCGATACCGGTAGGTGATACCAAACAGATTGAATCAAAACTTGCAGAACCGGTGTCGGAAGCCGCAGCCAGTCTGCAGTACCTACACGAGTCTATGAATCACGAGCTATTATTAACCAGTTTTATAGGTTTTCACAAGTAACTCTTTATAAGGAACGAGCGGATACCGGTCAGGCTTCGTTGTGACTGTCACGAAATATTATACAGACTTGGAGTTTGTATTAAAACAACTACATTTTACTGGTGGTGAGTCCGCGCTGGTAAGTACCACCACCCCGCCTATTTCTGCCGTGAAGCAGTAATGCGTTTCGGTTTGAAGGGTGGGCCAGCCGTTGTGACTATACTGAGACCTTAGAACTATATCTCAAGGTGTGTGGCGCATTTACGTTGTAGATGTCTATGGGCTCCAGTAACCATTTAATACCAGGTGGGTTGTGAGCTCGTCCACACATCTACGCAATAAAAATAAAATAAAAATTGTTAATTTATTTGTACCAATATCTTATCCGTCTATTCTTTTCTAGAGTATTTATGTCACACAGATATGATTAGTTAGAATGCTTACAAAAATGTTACTACTTACATAATCATAATAAGATAATTCATGTGCGATGTTATACATTAAGAGCATTTATTTGGAATTCGACTGATCAATTTGAAAGATTTCAACAAAATTTTACTGAAATGAATCACGAATGTATTAAACACATATAGCAGGAAAAAAACCCGGCAAAACAAAGAAATAACTGTACCTCTTTTAATTTATCGATTCCACAATTTCCGTTAATATTATGTTTGTACAATGTTTGTGGTCATTGACGAAAAATGCCAAATAAGGAATAATGCGATATTGCCAGTAGGTACAGAATACACACTGCCACATATAATTTTATATAATTTTAACATGTAATTTTAAATACACGATATTACCCTAGAACGAAGCTTAAGAATCGACAAAGGGTTAGTTGACACAGTCCACATTGAATGATTTCAATGAATACTTTCACTATCGACGGTACAGTGTACG
This sequence comes from Bombyx mandarina, assembly GCF_003987935.1. The sequence continues at coordinate 3,073,552 of NW_021011509.1, read as the reverse complement.
AGTTCACACAGCTGCCGTCGCCGGTAACTGCTAGAAATGCTGTGAGCTTGCTATAAGAAACAAAAAAAATGACTTTAGTAAAAAAATGTTTTCAACTGCAAAATAGCAAAAACAGAATATCACCGTTGTAGATGAACTCGATTAAATATGCATTTTTAAGGATAAACCAATAAGTACTATTGGTCAGATCTTGATAAAATTTAAATGTAGTGTAGTAGTAGGTATTAGCCCTAGAAGTATCAGCTTTCAAACAAAAACATCCGATGAAAAAAAAACGATTAAACATTAAAAAATATCGATGTTTCAAGACTATTTTTGATTGCCGCTGTGGGCACAACGGCCCAGCTAATGGTGAGCTGGCTATCGACGTTCGTGGCTTCAGGAATTCCAAGAACCCAGCCGAGCCGTTGCTTGCAAAGAGTGCTACTACATACTTCCACATCGGTACGAATAGCTATGAGAAATAGTTTAAATGAATTTCTCGTTTCTCGCATATATCCATGAGGTGTAACAACAAAAATCTTAATAGGCCAATAATTAAGATTTTTGTTACTAAATATAGAACTGGGAGTTTTGAATCGGTATGCTATAATTGAACGCGCTCTGAAACAAAGAACAAGTTTGGAACACGCAATGTACAAGCATGTATATGTATACGAGTATGTAATATTGGTTTTTAAACGCGTCTTCGCTGACATAACATTGACGTAGACAAAAATGTATATTTATTAAAGTATTGATCAGAATGTAACGACCATCCACTGTTTGTGCGCTGGACTGTGATGAATTACATTTAAATTATTGAATAAAACGTTTGACATTAATCACATCAGTAATGTGTCATAGTCGTCGTCCTAGCGATTTCTTAATTGGCCCACACGACGTTCCGGCACTATGTTCTACGACAAGTTTTTGAATTTGCACAACAATTTCGAAATTAAGTAAAGTAACTGTTAAATACATATTTATTTAAATAATTCTTCACGAATGTCGACTCAAAATTAATCAGTCCTATAAATATTATATTGTGAATTGTATCGCAAGCAGAATTGAATTAAAATTAAAATCGATCTTCTAGAACCATTAGTGTACCTGGAACAGTCAACACGTTCTCAACTATAGAAGAATGCGTCGCACTAGAGGTCACGGCAACGCGCCGCGACGGTGGCCCGCTGTGCTTACTCGCCAAGACGCAAGGTCTCATAGTTTGGAGATCAATGTTTTTTTTTATATATTTTTTCCGTTTAGGTTTCTAATAGACGCGACCATCGGGCGACGAGAATCCAAGCGCCCTGTAAAATACCTTACGTTAATTCCAACAAGAGCTCAAATTTCCATGGAATCCGTAAAGCAGTTAGCCATGTTGAGAGTTTCTTGTGTCAGATGAAAATTGTTAATCAAATACATAATAAAATTGAATTACTGAACAACAAAAGATTCAATCTTGATGCCATTCAATTACGTACGAGTATAATCAGTCACACACAAAATCTATGTAGTGAACGCACAATGACAACTATCCAAATATAATTCGTTGTGTAAATAGTTGTGTGTCACGCAAGCCGTGGTGCCGTGGCTGGTAAAATCTTACAGCCTTTTTTCGTCGAGCAACTTTGGTAGCATCACACGTGTTCATTAGTTCCTAATGTAAGGTTTCCAAAGCTTTGGTTTCAAATGTTATTGGGTTAATTAACGTTGAAATATTGTTGTCATTATATCTGCTAATTTGCTACACGCACTGGTGGTGCACGGCGGTGTGCTCCGCCGCCCGTTTAGGTATCAGGGTCCTGCTAATTTCAGTGGCAAAAAGTACAAATACTTTTAAATGAGGTCCAAGTTAAGGTCTTAAGATGGCGACTTACATTGGTCTGTATAGGCTCCGATGTCATTATCAATACCTGCATTGGGTACACTTTCGTAATTATTTTCTTAGTGTGATATTTTAGGATAATTAATTATACCTAAATACTTCAATGGTTGTATGATATAACTCTATACCAATGTTACGGCAAACTGGACACAAGTTGGCCACTCGAGCTGAACGATGTCGCAACTCTTGTGGACACTCAATCAATCATGTGAACTTATCGCTCTCGTTTTGTTTTTCTGAAAGTTTTTGCCAGATAATAATGAAGTATATTTTTACATCAGTCCAAAGTTTATTGGTGTAACATATTGGAATACCAAAGGTCGCTTTAAGCGTGTAAATGAAAACAAGAAAGCGCGTTTTAGTTATAATGATTTATTTTATCCAATTACGAATCATTTAATTGTGCGAGCATATTTAGATCCAGAGGTAAATTGCGTATTATCACTCCAGATGCAGGGAGCGGGGAATTTGTGGAACTCGAACTGGGGCTGAAAGCCATCGGTGGTCGGAGTGCTCTCCCCACAGCCTTCCACACTCCTATGTCAGCGTGTGGCATCCTCAATCAAGAAGCACTGAGCGGAAGCGTCCTTATTGCAGAGGTAGTACCATCACTCACAAGCCTGAGGGATATTGAAGATATAAGAAATTTCAAATTCTATATTGCAATAAACATATAGAAAATACCTAAATAGCATTCACCATTTTGTAGTGTTTTTTTCCCTCCCCTTCAGACCGAAACGCATTACTACTTCACGGCAGAAAAAGGCAGGGCGGTGGTACCTACCCGCGCGGACTCACAAGAGGTCCTACCACCAGTAAAAAAGTCCTACCACCAGTAAAGAGGTCCTACCACCAGTAATTTATCTTGGGCTTATAATATTTTGAAAGATACGCATTTCCGTAAAAAAATCTCAGTAGATCTAGCAAAAGTATTAATAATATTGAAGTATGCACTGCTGAGCGGTACCAAGGTCGAAGGGCGCGCCCTTGTCGGCACAGGAAGCTGCTGACGGCCGGTAAACATCGCTAAACGACGACATAATCCATCGGATTAACGATTATACCGTCACTCTCGCTGTCACTACCGTGACGGATCGGTTTACAACTGACGTCAGTCTATTGTTAGTAGTCTTCTTTAGGAGATTTGTATTCGGTTTTTCAATTTTTTTCGTTATTTGGGTATCATCTTTTAATTTCTCTAGATTAGCGGACGACCTTATGGCTAATTTAATAATATAGAATTCAGAAATCATAGTCCAGATGTCACCGTGACCGCGAATTTTGCGTCACCCGTGACATGAGATTGCGCGGTTGAATATATAACGGCCATCACACTATTCGAGCCCGAATGCGTGTTTGTTTATTGTCAGAAATAAGCCGGATGATGGAGGTCCCCGGACCGCCATGCGCCAGTAACCTATATGTGAATATTTATAAATTTAACAGAGTTGGTTTTACAATACTATGTGTGTCTCATATCATGAATATTTGTGAAGTTCTTAGCGGTCTGGAATCATTGGTTCCCTTTAGAACTCTTCAACACCAGGCGTCTGGTCAGACGAATAAATTTATTTAATTTTTTAATCCGATCCAGGATGATCCACCTCGCGTACTTTTTCCGATGATATAATAACTAAGGTGTGACGTCACGCATCCTAGCTAATGACGGTAGCGGGCCCTCCAAAAGCACAAAAGCAATCCAAAGTACAAAAAAAACAATCGATACAGACGTTAAATGATGAACGGTCATTAACTACCGAGACACTCCGAGTCGACAGTTAATGCCATTATTTATGTACGAGCTAGGAGTGTTCAATGTCAGCCGATAAATTAGTGGCAACTAATAGGATGTTAATTAATGTTATTAATATAGGTAGCTCTCTGACATAATGTGATAGTGTTGCGTGAAACAAAACGATTCTAGCCGAGTGTAGAGCGCGACAGGAGCGCCGCGCCACTGACGCCCGAAGGGTGTGTCCGTAATATTTTAGGACTTACAGCGTATTTATGGTTGTGTTACATCATTTGTAACCGGGTTTTGTTTGACCAAGCCACTGTATAACAGATGTGATTGTTTGAGTTAGCAATTGTGAATATTGACGATAGGTCGAGGAAGTTTGAAACGTGTGCCGTATCATCTCATGTTTGCTAGAAAGACTGTTAAGATCTTTCAGGGTTGTTGTGCGAAATCAATTCGCGTTAGGGGTAGGGGGCTGTTCTACCTAAAGCCACATTACGAGTCTCTCCGGCGCACCCAGTCCCAATGGTTTTTGAAGCCGAATAGCTTGCCGTGACATTGTTTTACTTTTTATTAATTATCTTGTGTCAGAAAATTGATAATAACGACAATTCGCGCTAGTAATAATTCCACAGATTTTCAATGTTCAACGCTTGCCTGAGGTGAATAACCCGCTTGGTGTGAAGTAGTTACTATAGCACATAGACATAAAATTTTATATTCTTACATTTTTCTGTGAGCTCACTCCACATCCATAACACAATTCACACCAATCTTAAAGAACAAATCGAGTATGTATGTAACAGGTGCCAGTCGACAGAATACATGTAAAGCATAACGAATTTCGGGTAATCGATTTATCCGTACGTATGTATATTACTAAAATCAATCACATCATATGTGCTTCATAGCGACTTCCACAGTGAACGAATATTAATATTTTATTACATATGGTACATAGCAGCGTGTTGTATAAATACGTTTCCTTGGATAGTTACTGAAGGCGTCAGATATCGGGTGGTTCAATGCGACTGTCCTGCTTATTTTTGCCTCAAAGTAATGTAATGCTCGATGAATTAATGTTTCAAGGTGGAGACAATGCTAAGTTCTTCTACGTTAGCTACAGTTTGTTCACAAGTGCTATTTATTGGCGCGATTTATTGACATTGTTAATTAAATAAATGACTAATCCCTTAAAGTCGCCTGATACTGAAATTTATTTAAGTTTAAAAGGATGATGATTTGGCAATACTAAGGTGGACACCATATTTGTTCGTGGTTATTTAATCATCTGCATGTGAAAAGGAATTAGCGAGTGGGGCCGTCGGCGAGCCAAGGTCGACAACAACGCCTCAGAGCTAGGCTAGCTTGTATGTACTCAATAATAATACAAAATTCGACTTACCTCTAGAAGTCTAGTGAGGTACTTGGCTGATCCAGGAACTGTCAGGTCTCATGATGGTGATAGAAATAAAAGAAAAGTTAAGGGTTGACGCTTAGCTTCGAAATCTCGCTCATACGTATGTTAGGTACTGGCGAGCTTAACGTTACGTGTGACAATAAATGTTAGACAGGTACGCTGTTAAGTAAAGGTCCCTTCCTATGCGGTATAAAATGAAGTCTACTCGGACGAAGCGGCGGGCGGAAAGATAGTTCCATAGAACGCACTCTACCTGCTACAGGGCTATAGGGAATTTAATTTTTACACGCTTTATATTAGCTTCACTTGTATGTATGTTTGTATGTTTGTAACTGACTCCTTTAGACGCGACTTTGACCCACTTTAAACGGCCAGATTTCATTTAAACTTTGTAGATTTATCGAGGACCGATGACAATTCAATATTTAAAAAAAATTTGAAAAAAAAATAATGAAAAAAAATATTGAAAAAACTTAAATTCAACTAAAAAATAGAAATTAATTTTAATAAATTTAAATTGAAAATAGTGTAAAAAATATATATTTTATTGTAAAAAAAGCGTGGGGTGCATGGTGTTATTAATTATAAATATTTTTCTGACAGATATGAGTAGAAGAATTATTATTTCAATAATATCTTCAAAAGAACCCGCCAGCAATAATAGTTTAATTATTTATTTTTAACAGGTTTTCCGTTCGAAGCCCCGAAGCCATGACAGTCGTTTTCAGATACATCACAAGCTCTTTGCTTAGATCTTGCAGTCAGAACCCTGGGCGTTAATATTTACAAGCAACCAACCATATTCGTTGTGGTCACTTCTAATAAGAACTGACAGAATGTGCTAAATAATGTACTAATGTAGTGAAGTAATTCTGTGATATCCTGCATATACACAAAGGTAACTCGCTGTGGCAGCTTATATATGATTTCCGAAACCGTGCACCGACCCTAATATCGTAACAATGATGATTTAATCAACATGCCAAATGGCGGTGGTCTCGTCGATCAAGATTAAGTATTTTATAAACTTGTCCTTTTCTGTCTTTACGAAGTTCTCGTCAAGAGGAATGGCGATTTCCACTTACATTGCTCGATACGCAGACCGATCTTATATCACAAATCAGGCTTATTGGTGGCAATAAAACTCTCCATGACACATGGCTGTTTTAAAGAACTGGTTGAGGTTGGTATTGGTAATAAGGTACAGCAGAATCAAGAAAAGCCTATTTCAGAGCAGGTTGTTGATGGATAATCCTAGCCGCTTGGTTATGTCTATGCAAGTACTCGCCATTAGCAAAACAGCCAGAAACAATATGTCTAATAGACTATCCCGGGCGGTGGCGTGCAGGACAAACGTCGACCGTCCCATCCTTTAGTATGTATATATTTTATGTTTTTTTTTATCGATTTAATGTATTTTTTAAGCAGAATAAAAAACATGCGTTATGCACTCCTTGTCTATATTCTTTATAAGTGTGGGAAATTTCGTAGGTACTTCTCCGTCCGCGCAATTTTCGTAAAAAGGAGATACAAAGTTTTTGCTTCACGTATTAATATATAGATACCAATTATAGCTTATTTCTTTGTTTTAAATGTCTCATTTCAAGAGCCTTCAAGAGTCTCAAGACCCTTCTTGATTTGCGGCAGAAATACTGTGCAGACTGGCTGAGGTCACGTCTCTCTACCAGAGCATAATATCAGATAGCCTGTCGCGTTCCCATCAACATCATTTTAATTTCATAAAATTGAATATCAATATACTTAGCTGTCCATAAACCCTTGTTATTCGACTATTAGGTTACTCGTAAAACTCTATGTGTATATGGTAGGCGCCAGCATTGATGCTCCATCATGTATTTCTGTACATCAAAGAAACTATTGTCAAGAGTATGCGCGCGTACCGTTCACCTGTGACGTCCGACTTGATTACTTGCCAATCAAGGCGAGTGCGCAGCCTCGTCCATAGTGGATCGTCCCAAAGACTACTATCGTTAATAATCTTACATTTTATTCCTGATGATGTGCGCTTGAACCGGCCGTATAATCATACTGCCGCGTTGATGCCGTCATCATGTATTTTGACCCTTAACCGATCCTGCGTCCCGGCTTCACGCTGGTGTACTTCAAACTTCAGTCGCATGTCACATGTGTCACTGGGCAGCGGCAATTAATCTTCTGATTGCTACCTAAATTTATCTGTACGTTGAGGTTAGGAAGTTTTTATATTTTTTTTATTGCTTAGATGGGTGGACGACCTCACAGCCCACCTAATGTTAAGTAATTACTGGAGCCCAAAGACATCTACACCGTAAACGCCACCTTGAGATATAAGTTCCCTTGAGATATAAGTTCTAAGGTCTCAGTACAGTTACTACTACTACTATTTACCGTTTGTATGGAGCCTATTATTGGCGCTTCAGTTTCAGGAATTTGTAAAGTAAAGGAGGGTTATTTTCTACGGTTATCGCGATATGTAGACATAACTTAATCTCGTGTTTTTTCATTCCATTAATATCGTCTCAAACACTACAGTTTTAGTGTCGACCCTCGATCGGAAATATTAAAATGATCTAATAAACGCAAGACTAAACCGTAAAACAAAATATAAACACAAATAATATATTAGTAGTTCATTATCGAATACTGACAAACAGCTCTAAGAATTTAATAATAAAATAGTTTTCTCTATTTCTCGATGACTACGTATTACCTCTCTTTGCTGAAGTTAGAATAAAAAACCTACGCCATGAATATACAATCTCCTTCGTATAAAGTCGGTTAATAAATCTTTGAACCACATTGACTTGTTGATAAATCTCAAATCACTCAATTTCCGAATATACGATCCTATGAAGTCACCTTCACATTTAGCCCCATGAATCAGTTTCGAAAACATTGAACCGAAATAACAATGATTTGTTTTACGTGCAGTATCGTTTGACGGCGTATTAATCAGAGCTACTTAATAGTTCTAATCATTGATCAAACGTGGAATTTTACACAATTAAGTGTCGATAATTGAATGGGTTTCCGTTCTTCTTGTAGCTATTCATGTACATATGAATAGACGCGTTGTTTCTAGAGTAGGAGCTTCGGGAGAAAAAACAGTGTCTTTCTACTCGCGCTCATTTACGCTAATTCAAAATTAGACTACGTAATCATCCGTTGTTACCGCGAGTAATGAAAACATACATTAACGACGGTTGAAAAGATACAAATTTTGACATTAGAAGCACATATATATCCAATCGTATCTACTTACTTATTCAAACAGAAATTTAATAGTAACGCTTCATATTTTAAAAGCCTACCTAAAGATGGTTCGCATTCAGAGAGCAGAGAAGAGCATAGAGCTTCGAATCATTAGACGAAGCAGTATTACGTCACAGTAAAGTGGATAGACAGACGGACAGAACGAAATGACGAGGGTTTCGCTATCTGATTTTTTATGTAGATAGCAGACGCTTCATCAAGAAATTAGTAGTTGTTCAGCTGATGAAGGTGGGACGTTTAGCAGCTCCCATATATCCAACGAGATAATTTGAGTAGTAAATGTCTTACATTAAAATTTGGTGAATTGTATCTCAGTCCATATAATTAAAGATTTTTTTTTTTATTCGGTACCATCGGTCTTCGACAAAATTACGAAACTAACGAAAAGTGTCTATTTCAATTGTGTTTGTTAACTTTAATGCAATTTATATTAATCAGGATTCCGTGTTCAAGCCTGTTTCATTCAGCATTGCTAGCTCGCCCAACTAAATAAGTTAAGATCAAAAATTAAATTGAATATCCAAAGCAAAATAAACCTTAATTTGTAAGCAACATGTCCGTCATTACCCTGCTCAAGGCGGCGTTGGGCGGTTTCACTACATCCGACTGCAATTTACCATTGACGCAACCGTTAAGACTATTTACATAGTTAATTTGATAATACATTGTTAGCGGAACAGAACCAAGTGCAAGATCTATGCAGTTTTGTTTGCTATATCTAACAATATAAATAAGTTTTTTTTGAAGTCCTCACCACGTCAAGATAATATATTAACATAAGATTTTTGTAGAAATGCGTCAACAATTACCAGACTATTATTTTATTTATTTTAATGTTATTTGTTGTTAATTTTGAAATAATAAATTTTATATCTTACTAGCTGACCCGGCAGACTTCGTAGTGCCTCAATCCATTTTGTATAAAATAAACTTAAAAAAAAACAAAAGGAATCCGTTCGACAAGGGACACATCAAAGAAAAAACAAAATTGTTAGTTTTTATATAATTCGGAGCATTTTAATATTTATTCGCCTTCTAAACCTTCTCTGGACTTCCACGAATAATACAAGACCAAAATTAGCCAAATCGGTCCAGCCGCTCTCGAGTTTTAGCGAGACTAACGAACAGCAATTCATTTTTATATAAGTATATATAGATAATTTGAGAATGATAAAAATGCACTAATGGAGTTAACAATATTATGAACCAAAATTATTCGTTCAAATCGAACGCATGACGGCAAGTAACAAAATACAAGTAGCTATTTTAAATTACGACAAGTAACAAAATACAATAAATTAATGGTATAAAATGGCAATCCCAATCCCAAATAATTTATCGAGCCGCCATTTTGAAACGTTAAACTAGTGGTCTGTTGTTGCTACGTTAACTGGCAGCGATGCAGGATTCGACTACACTATCCAGAGTTTCTCCTTCTGTTTTTTTTTTTTGTGACTCGGATTTTATTTAATTAAGTCTTCCTGCAGGCTATGTTGACCTTGATACTAAATTGTACTTCAATTATGTTGTGTTTTACCTACAGTTGATACAGAATAATATAGGAATGTGAACGAACATTGGACGCGTGCAATCTTTAACCCAGATAAGCCTGAAACTAAAATTTTCTGAAATTTTTGAAAAAAGTTACATTATTTAGTTTATTAGATCTTATGCAACATAAAAAAAATTATGAAAAAAAAATTAAGTGTAAGGCTTTCAGGGAAACAGCCGTCCTATATGTAGGACAGTAGGATAATAGATAAGAGGAAATAAAAGACCATTTATGACAAAACAGAATGTAATCAAAAAGTGTAGTTTATTAGATAACTATTGATTATATTACCCATTGTTATATGTAATTTACTAGATTAACACTATTTATGAATGATATGTTTCAAAACACTTGACACACACTCCAACATCACATTTCTTGCAACGTGTCAAACATTTTTTGTGACNACTAAGTATATATATTCAACGGCCGTCTGGTGTAGTGGTTAGTGACATGGTCATTACACAAGGGGGTCGCGGGTTCGAATCCCGCCAAGGGAAGATATTTGTATGATAAATATAAATGTCTTTTCCAGGGTTATGGATGTATATTAAATATATGTATGTGTATAATAAAAATCTTACATTTATATCCGTTATCTGGTACCTGTAACACAAGTTCTTGACGAACTTATCACGGGACCAGTGAACGTGGCGTGATTGTTAGTAAATATTTATAATTATTTATTATTTAATATAAATATCAATTAGATATTATATGTATATAGAAAAATTAACAACTCGTATATGTAATGTACTAAGTCTTACCCCAAACCCAGCAGAAACCTCCCATGTTGGATGTGGTCCAAAGTTCACACCTAATTCGCTTGAACCTGAGAAAGGCCAGTCGCCAGCAGCTTCGTTAGGCTCGATTGCTTTAACCACAAAAGATGTGTAGTGATTCAAAGCGTAAAAGTCGTATGTACCTGGAATATAGCGTTAATCTCGATGATAATGAGGACTATTTAGTTTGCACTTGGGAATAATGTTAATATTTCACAAAAAGTATCTATTGTTTTTTCGAGCTCATATTTTAGGCTTCATTTGAGATTCGCACACGCTCTTTTTGAACCGAACCTTTTTGAATTTTTTTTATTTATTGAAAATATTTGTCTCAGTTGTAAAATTAGATGCTTATGGTAAAATTCATAATGATTTTAAAGCATCTAAATGCCTATTCGAGCATAAAATTTGTAGTAGTTTTTTGTGCAATATATTTGTGTCCTAAATACTAACAACCACAACAACTGTATGATTTGTCAAGAACGATTTCAATATATTATTATACGTCATATACTGCAAAATGCGGAGAAACAAAACATCCACATATTTCGGTTGGGTATATTGCTCAAATTGGCAATACCTTTGACGAATTCGATTTCTTCGGGTGTGAATTGCAGGACCCTGGTGTTATTGAAGCCTTTATTGTAACTGTTCTCATCCAGGATGTTCTTCAAGGATGGCGGCCACCCCCCTTCCTTTGAGTATATGGGGTAAGCGAAACGACCCTCCTGTTGCAAAGTAAAATGGTTTATCAGAAACATGACTTAAAGATTAAATCATTCCGCTGATGACTCCCATTTTCATGAGAGTGCTTCTTGGCTTATTAATGGATATGTTATTTTTGTACAAGTCGGAAATCTTTACTGCGTCATAGAAATTTTTGCCACGTACCATCCGGCTATGGAATGAGCTCCCCTCCACGGTGTTTCCTGAGCGCTACGACATGTCCTTCTTTAGGAGAGGCTTGTGGAGAGTATTAAGCGGTAGGCAGCGGCTTGGCTCTGCCCCTGGCATTGCTGAAGTCCATGGGCGACGGTAACCACTCACCATCAGGTGGGTATGCTCGTCTGCCTACAAGGGCAATAAAAAAAAATGCGGGGTAAATGCTGTAGCTACACTAGGCCTTTCTATGCACGGTTTTAGGTAACAGCAATTAAGTATATTTATGAAGTTTGATCACTATTACAAGATGTTATTTTGCCATCAAGGACGTCTTTCGTGAATATGGCTCAAGTACTTTTGATACTTTTGGACGCAATAATTAAAGAGAAAACGTTTTAAGTGCTTAAGTTCTACACTGCCACCGCAAGAATTTGGACCATATTTTAGATTATACATAGATGGACGAGCTCACGACCCACCTGGTGTTGAGTGGTTACTGGAGCCTATAGACAACTTTAACGTAAATGCCGCCACCCACCTTGAGACATGAGTTCTTAAGGTTCCACTAGTAAGAGTAAAATGGCTGCCCCACTCTTCAAACCGAATCGCATCTGCTTCACGGCAGAAACAGGCAGGGTGGTGGTACGTACTCGTACCCGGACTCACAATACGACCTACCACCAGTAATTACGCAAATTATAATTTTGCGGGTTTGATTTTTATTACACGATGTTATTCCTTCACCGTAGAAGTCAATCACGAACATTTGTTAAGTACGTATTTCATTAGAGAAATTGGTACCCGCCTGCGGGCTTCGAACACAGGTGCATCGCTCGATACGAATGCACCGGACGTCTTATCCTTTAGGCCACGACGACTTCTTGCTATGCTTATGCGATTTATGGCTAATAGCCAAAATCGGTACACGACACAACACAGTTGGTGAATGTAAATATGAATGAATCGTTTTTGTATTAAAAACATTCAATAAGCTTACACAATACTCGTTAGTCAACTCTGCTAGTTCGGTGTCTGCTTCTGTTTCCGGTTCAAACCAAAAGAAAAGCTGGGTGAGTGACACCATACCTGGAAGAAATTCGGGTACCTCTCAAAAAATATTTTACAAAAGGCTTTATTTTCATTACCATTGAGACTCAAATGAATGATATTGAAGAAAGTCTACAGGTGCTCATCTATATATATATAAAAGAAAGTCGTGTTAGTTACACTATTTATAACTCAAGAACGGCTGAACTGATTTGGCTGAAAATTGGTGAGGAGGTAGCTTAGAACCAGGAGAAGGATACTTTTTATCAAGTTCCCGTGGGACGTGACATAAAACGTGATATAACAAAACGCAACTGATATGGAATAACAAAACGCAACTGACAGCTAAACGTAATATATTCTATGGTAAATTATAGTAGAATTTTGAAGTTGACCGGTTGATGTGTTTGAAACAAACCGTGTGGCGGAACAAAGTTCGCCGGGTCCACAAGTATTTTATATTTTTTATTTCTTAGATGGTTGGACGAGCTCACAGCCCACCTGGTGTTAAGTGGTTACTGGAGCCCATAGACATCTACGACGTAAATGCGCCACCCACCTTGAGATATAAGTTCTAAGGTCTCAAGTATAAGTTACAACGGCTGCCCCGCCCTTCAAACCGAAACGCATTACTACTTCACGGCAGAAATAGGCAGGGCGTTGGTACCTACCCGTGCGGGCTCACAAGAGGTCCTACCACCAGTAATTACCCAAATTATAATTTTGCGGGTTTGATTTTTATTACACGATGTTATTCCTTCACCGTGGAAGTCAATCGTGAACATTTGTTGAGTACGTATTTCATTAGAAAAATTGGTACCCGCCTGAGATTCGAACATCGGTGCATCGCCTCAACACGTATGCACCAGACGTCTTATCCATTAGGCCACGACGACTACAAATAAATATCTAAATAAATAAACAAATAAATTTATAATGTACTGCCAACCCTACATAAATTACGTTTCAATCAGCCAATATCAATAGGTAATGAACTATTATTTTGACAACCTATACAAAATTTTACCACAATCTATCTTCTGAACAAGCCCATCTATTGAAACATTAGCTTTTGTGGATAGAACACCATAACGAGACCTTGAGAGCAATAGCGGCGGCTTGGCTCGGCCCCTGGCATTGCTGACGTCCATGAGCGACGGTAACCACTTAAGATCAAGTGGGCTGTAAGCTTGTCCACCCACCTAAGCAATAAAAAAAAACGGAATGTTGGCCTAATGATGACTGCTTATTACATACCGTGATATTTAGGTTTGTACTCCTCATCATATAGTCTCCAAGCTTTAGCATGTGCCAAGAGAACGTGTTTATTACACAAGAATAGTCCATGGTCAGGGCTGTATAGGCCCGGCGCTGAGATACCGATGTAGCTGACGTCACAGATGATAAGTGGCTCGTTCACCGTCAACCAGATCTTGACACGGTCGGCGAATAAAGAGTACACGACGCTCGCGTAGTCAGCAAACCAGTCGACTATGAGGGGATTGGTCCAGCCTCCTGATGAAAGATAAGAAGTTATCGTATCCGGGCTTAAGATGCCCACAGCTGAATTTCCTCATACTGTTGATGATGACGATGGACAACAACAAAAAAATCATACATAGTAACTATTATGTAGGTAGTGTTATATAGGTAGGTAACTAGCCGTACTCGTCCGCTTCGCTGGGCATTTAAAATTAACATGATTATTATATTTATTGTCATTATTATTAGAGAGTCCAACACTCATATAAATATTAGCCTATCCATTAAGTACATGTATTTTCTACATGGATACCAAGTTTCAGGTCAATCTGATGCATGGTTCAGTAATTATAACGGAACATCCGTAAAAACCACTGTAGATTTATATATTAGTATAGATATAGTGGTATGTAGTGAAAAACATATTTGAGAAAAAATATTATATAGGATTCATGTATCGGAATTATCAAATCAAATCAAATCAAAAAAGTTTTATTCAACATAAATGAAAGTACCTACATACTTGTTGAACGTCAAAAGAACTACCGCCAATTCACAAGAACTAGCCTCCGTCCTGAGAAGAATTGGCAAGAAACTCAGCGGGCATGTCTTTTTTTTTTTTTTAAATATTAGATTTTTTATTTTATTTTAAATATTAGTTTTTTTTTAAATATTAATTAGAATCAATAGTTTAACCAACAAGAGAAAATAAGAGTTAAGCTATCTTATTTATTTGTCATGGAAGCAACACCGTGACGAAATAAATGTTTACAATGACAAATATGTTTTCAGAAAATATGTCCAATTAACATAATTTCTATGCTTTTTTTACAATAAATTTAGTTTAATTTTTTTAGTTGGATTTTCTATAAAAGCGTGTTTTTTTTGTTTTTTTTTTGTTAAACTATTATTTATTTTTCATTTTACAGTTTATGCATTTTTTGTAATAGCATTATGTATAATTAATTATTCATTAAATTATATTCAGGCAAATACAATAGTTTCCAATTTGCTAAGTGAAAAAAGAAGGCACTCAAATTAATTCGTTGTTTTGACTGCTGAAACTAAATAACGGGCTTAAATGTTTAAAATATTGAAATGTCATCGGTCCTTAATAAGTCTGCCAAATTTCGAGTTAATCCGACTTTTTGAAGGGGTCAATCAAAATCCTGTTCAAAGATTCCGTTACATACTAACATACGTATGAAACTAAAATAAATAATAGTTTAAAAAAACTAACAAAATACGTTTTTATACAAAATTCAACTAAAAAATATAACTTTTAATAAATTTGAATTAAAAATAGTGTAAGAAAAATGATTTTATTGTAAAAGAAGCGTGGGAAGAAGAATGTAAAGTTTTTTTTAAACTATTATTTATTTTTCATTTTTTAGTTGAATTTAAAAATTTTCTATATTTTTTTTCATTTTTTTTTTTAATATTGCATTGTTATCGGTCCTTAATAAGTATACCAAATTTCGAGTTAATCCGACTTTTTAAAGGGGGCAAAATCATATTCAAAGATTCCGTTACATACTAACATACATACGTCTGAAGCTAATAAAAGCGTATTAATTAGCGTGACTTATTAACAAATTATCGGGAATTTAGTCTTACACAAGTTTTTGATGGGTGATTATAATTTCTAATAAAGTTCGAAAAGAAACAGTGAGGGTAATTGTACATAATAATATATAGTACTTACCGAGATCCTGGAATACTTGAGGAAGTTCATAATGATAGATTGTAACTACAGGTTCGATATTATTCTTTAGGAGGCCGTCTATCAAATTATTATAGTAGTTCCTGCCGTCTTCGCTGATGTAATTCGGGTAGCCGCTTGGCAGAAGACGGGGCCATGAAATGGAGAATCTGAAATAACGTAGTACGTAGAAATAACGAAGTAACGTATTTTACTGGTGGTAGGACCTCTTGTGAGTCCGTACCGGTAGGTACCACCACCCTGCCTATTTCTTCCGAGATCCAGTAATGCGTTTCGGTTTAAAGGGCGGGGCAGCCGTTGTAACTATACTTGAGACGTTAAAACTTATATCTCAAGGTGAGTGGCGCATTTACGTTGTAGATGTCTATGGGCTCCAGTAACCACTTAGCACCAGGTGGGCTGTGAGCTCGTCCACCCATCTAAGCAATAAAAAAACCGTATTTTTTTTTACAAATCTTGTTATAATGCTCCACACAGCAATAGTGCATTGAATATAATTCTGGTTATCACGCAACATAGAGGAAATTCTGAAAGTGGCACCTGTGACAGAGAAGTTGAGAAGTGCGCTCTTGGGATGATATGGACATGTGATGAGACGAAATGACAATGAGGTTGTTAGGAGAGTTTTAACTAAGAACATGGAAGGCTTTAGAGGAAGAGGTAGACCTAAAAATGGATGGATTGCGTGAAAGACGATATGTGTAAGAGGGGAGTGAGCGAAGAAATAGTATATGATAGAGGAGTATCGAAGGAGAAAACATGTTGCGCCGACCCCAGGTGACTGGGAGAAGGGCAGGAGAATGATATGATGCTACATAGACTTAGAGCATTAGAATCAAGGTTTACATAATCATGTTTTTACTAGATCTGATGGTAGGGCGTTTTGTGAGCTTGCCCGCACCACCGTCCTGATTATTTCTGTTGTGAAGCAGTAATGCGTTTCGGTTTGGGATGTCTATAGGATCCAATGGCCACTTAACACCAGGTGGGCCGTGAGCTAATCCACCCATCATAAGAAAAAAAACCTATTGCCTTCAAGGCCGACGTACCCTACGACTCGGTTAAAATTTTATCCTCACTGTCGCTAAAGACGTCAATGATGCCAGATGTTCATTCATGTCACTGCCATATCCAGATTAGACAATAGGTCGAGGTATAGTTTATGTGCTGATCTTTTATTTTTATTGTTTAGATGGGTGGACGAGCTCACAACCCACCTGGTGTTAAGTGGTTACTGAAGCCCATAGACATCTACAATGTAAATGCGCCACCCACCTTGAGATATAAGTTCTAAGGTCTCAGTATAGTTACAACGGCTACCCCACCCTTCAAACCGAAACGCATTACTGCTTCACGACACAAATAGGCGGGGTGGTGGTACCTACCCGTGCGGACTCACAAGAGGTCCTACCACCAGCTATCTGCTATCCTCCCCTGACAACCGGAATGCATTACTGCTTCTAGGTAAAAAAGAGACGGAATGATGGTGGCTCTTCGTGCGGACTCATGGTATTCCCTACCACGAGTTCAATGTTCTGGTGAATTTCATTCATTGGAATCATTCGGGAAAGCATTTCGTTTTGGTTTTAAAATTGATATTTTGATTTAGGATCTACTGGTGGTAGGACCTCTTGTGAGTCCGCGCGAGTAGGTACCACCGCCCTGCCTATTTCTGCCGTGAAGCAGTAATGCGTTTCGGTATGAAGGGTGGGGCAGCCGTTGTAACTATACTGAGATCTTAGAACTTATATCTCAAAGTGGGTGGCACATTTACGTTATAGATGTCTATGGGCTCCAGTAACCACTTTACACCAGGTGGGCTGTGAGATCGTCCACCCATCTCAGCAATAAAAAAAAAATTCAGGATGCGAACCTTGTATAGTCCTTAAGGTAACAATAGTTTTAAAGCAATTTCGTCTTACCGATAATGATCCAATCCCAATTCAGTGGCCATTTCGATGTCCCTCCTCCAAAGGTTGTAGGAGTCGCAGGCGACGTCACCATTGCTGCCGTCAACCACTTTCTCTGGATGCTCATGAGCATAGCGATCCTGTATGCTCTCACCTTTATCTAGATTTATAAAAATAAAAATGCTTTTAATCACGACCAATTATGAGCTGATGGTCCTTCATCATCAGTGATGTATTTACCGCAGTTGATAGCCATCATACCGCGAATGTCGCAACCATCTTGAGACTTGAGGTCTAAGTCTCAAGGAACTAAGCAAATAACTATTTTTCCGGGGATCCTTTTTTCCAGATTGTTATCAAACATTGTACCTGTGTGCTTGAATTGAATATAGGCAGTGGCGGATTTGCCGTCTCGGCCGCCCTAGGCCCCAAGAAATCAGCCGCCTCTTTCTCAGCATCCACCATATAGACTACATAATGAAATTACTTTATTGCCAACTTTTATCTAAATCGATTTAGAAATTTAGAAAAAAAGAATAGTTTTATTTCGCAAGAATATGGTACATAAGTTGTTACAACTAGTTATTTGCTTTAACATACTCTGCCAACTTGGCATACTTAGTTATGATAACTTTTACACGAGTGTTATCAACTTATAAGACTTAATTGCGAGATTGAAGTCGTCGTGGCCTAAAGGATAAGATGTCCGGTGCATTCGTATGTAGCGATGCACCGGTGTTCGAATCCCGCAGGCGGGTACCAATTTTTCTAATGAAATACGTACTCAACAAATGTTCACGATTGACTTCCACGGTGAAGGAATAACATCGTGTAATAAAAATCAAACCCGCATAATTATAATTTGCGTATCACTAGTGGTAGGACCTCTTGGGAGTCCGCACGGGTAGGTACCACCACCCCGCCTATTTCCGCCGTGAAGCAGTAATGCGTTTCGGTTCGAAGGGTGGGGTAGCCGTTGTAACTATACTGAGACCTTACAACTTATATCTCAAGGTGGGTGGCGCATTTACGTTGTAGATGTCTATGGGCTCCAGTAACCACTTAACACCAGGTGGGCTGTGAGCTCGTCCATCCCTCTAAGCAATAAAAAAAAAAGATAAATATTTGAATATCTAATTAAACACAATTAATTTGTACGGAGCTACTTGTTATTGCAAGTGCGGGTGGGAAGTGTACGTAAAAGTAACCATAAGTTTAGTATAATAAATAATAATAATAATAGCTGAGATGATAATAGAGTATTTAAAGATGCGGTATAGATTGCACCATGCAGTGCAGTCCGCCCACCATACGTTATAATAAGTTTTTTGACACGATTGGGGCCGCCCTTAAATCTGGCCACTGGTAAATCCGCCACTGAATACAGGTATAGTACCTAGTATACCGTAGATATGACGACAACAGATGGACAAGAAGATAGGTCGTATGGACAAAGAGACAAAGTGAGCTAGAGTTCGCCCGTAGGCGAAATTGTAACAGCGCGGCAGCGGTTGATAAGATTGGCTGAACCCAACCAAGGATAGAAATAAGTGGTGTACTTTGGACGAGGCTTTTACCCGAAGGGGGTCCGAACAGAAATAATGTATATAATGTTACAGAATAATTTTCACTGACTTCAAATTCAAATTCAAATTCAAAATCATTTATTTCAACTTAGATGTCAGTATGACACACTTGTTGAACGTCAAAATACAAATAACAATGCTAACTCTACCACCGGTTCCAAAAAAAGCCACAGTCCTGAGAAGAACCGGCGAAACAAACTCAGCGGGTTTTTTTTTTGTTTTTTCTCAAATATTTTCTTTTTTTTAAATAAAAAAATTTTTACAATAAAAAAAAAACAAAATACAATTAAAAAAAAATTTATAATAATGAAAAATGAAAAGGCCAGGAGCGAGCGCCTCATTCCCACGTAGTGCCATCTAGTAAATAATCCTTAACTTTATAATACGCCTTGTTGCACAAACGTTCCTTAACAGTTTTCTTAAACCTATGAACAGGTAGTAATTGAAGAAGAGGTCTGCTTAATTTTACGTATAATACGTTAATTTTATAATTTCGCTCTGTCGCTCTATGTCGCTAATGTCTTCTGTCTAGTATCAACATGATTCAACACTAATGAAACATTTATTTTTGTAATTTAATTATAAGTTTTTTTTTTGAATTGGCTTCAAGATAGTTTTAATTGAACTTCAATTAAGTTTACTCCATTAAAATAGCTTAAGTAGTTTTTGTTTTGTTGATATTTTTTCCAAATTTTAATCTTTAAATGGATGTCCTGTATATTTGCAAAAATGTCGCTTAAGCCTCTCCTTTCATTTTGCAAAAATGTCGCTTAAACCTAAGCTTTTCACCCCTCAATAAATCATGTTTATGATATACTACTGAATGCTTATCTATACTAATAGTATAAAGCTGAAGAGTTTGTTTGTTTGAACGCGCTAATCTCAGGAACTACTGGTCCAATTTGAAAAATTCTTTCAGTGTTAGATAGCTCATTTATTGAGGAAGGCTATAGGCTATATAGCATCACGCTAAGCAATACAAGCGGAGCACCAATAAAGAATGTTTCAAAATTGTTTTTTTTTTTCCTTTTGAGAGCTTCCGCTGCGCGCGCTGCAGAAACCGTTAAAGTTTCGCTAAAATAATGTATGACAGAATCGTCCCCCTTTAAAAGATTTAAAAAAAAGTTCGCGACAGCATATATCTATATCGACGCTTGAAAGGCAAACGTGACTAAGCGACAATAACTGCTTTGTACATAAATGATGATGATATGAGATAATTGATGACGAGATGAATGATAATGCCCTTCATGAAGCAAAGGATCGCGGCAGATGGAGGGAAGTCGTATGGGAGAAACTGATGCAGCGAGGGAGTCTCGACCCTCAGTAATGAGGAAAACGACGCGAGGAGGACATAAATGATAGGCAATAACCATATTCGATGCGCAAAAAATTAATATATTTCTAGATCTATTCATTCTAAAATCATTTCAATCCTACAGCTAGATTCGTTAAAATATAATTTTTTTCAGGTATATCAACTTTAAATTAGTCTACTGTAAAGCTCACGCATTGTCGCTTAGTCACGTTTGCCTTTCAAGCGTCGTTATGTTAAGGTAGCCAACCTTATAACTATAACATTTGTTATGCTAACCAAATTTGTTCTAAAATAAAGCATTATTTGTGAACTATTCCACGCGGACGAAGTCGCAGGCAAAGCTAGTGTTATAATACTGACCACTGACATTCCATGCGCCCTCGATCTGATACGACGACGAACCCGCTCCAAACTTAAAGTTCAGAGGAAATGTCTTCTCCAGCGGTCTTCTAACTGGTGCATTTGCGTAGACCAATGGACTAAAATACCAAGAAAAAAATATTTTTTATTTCGATGGCATTAACTCGATGATATATTGAATTTTTTATTGCTTAGTTGGGTGGACGAGCTCACAGCCCACCTACATCGCGTGTCCTGCGAAAACTATTGATGATAGAATAAAATAATGTACTACGACTTTCTAGAACACATTATTATTTACAAAAAGTGTTGCGACAGCATATGTCTGACTATTATAGTCATGCCGCAATAAGTGTTCTTTTATTAAAAAAAATTAAATTACGTCAAATATCGTTAAATTTTTTGATATAGACCCGAGCGGAGCCGGAGCGGGCTACTGGTTAATTATAATAATTGAATATATCAATACGTAATAAATTAATGTTGATCATACCTGTATACAGCCAACAAGAATAACAACATCATGTAAACTGAATTGTGGCATAAGATATTACAACGACAAGAAAGTTATCTCTAGATCTAAAACGATCGCTTATCTGGCGAAAGGTGCCCTTGGTCTGGCCGGGAAAGCATTACATAGGGCTGCACAAAATCTAGAGCCGAAAAATGTTTTCAAAGCGAGAGATTCTTGAGATAATGAAATTGAATGAAAAAAATACCAGATCATTTAATTAGTCAAGCTTAAAAGTTAATACGCAGTAGTACAAAATGAAACATACATTTCAAAATGTCGCAAAGAAAAAGAAAACAAATTAATATTGAAGAAAAATCGCGTATTAGGTAAATATATTTTTCCAATAATTCCCTATCGTTTTGTTTGTACTTGCACGATACACATTAAACATTACCGGTTGTTACGACTATCGGTTTTTACGACTGAATATGAGCAGTCCCTTCGATGTCGTTATAACAGATTTTGACTGTATTATTATGTCGCAGAATGGACAATTGTGCACAGAGATTGGGCAGCAGAAAACTATGACAGTTTTGGAACGAAGTTCCTTATGGGACGACGCGGAGAGGTACCCTAACCAGGAAAAAACGTCCGTAACGTAAGATTTTTTTATTGCCCTTGTATGCACACAAGCGTACGGCTCGCCTGATGGTGAGTGTTTACCGTCGCCCATGGACTTCAGCAATGCCAGGAGCAGAGCCAAGTCGCTGCCTATCGTTAAGTACTCTCCACAAGCCTCGTTTGAAGAAGGATATGTCATAGCGCTCGAGAAACACCGTGGAGGGGAGCTCATTCCAAAGCCTGATGGTACGTGGCAAAAAAGATCTCTGGAAACGCACTGTGGATGAACGTAGTGGCTCCAGGTAGTATGGATGCACTCTACTCCGATGGCGGGCGGTGCTACGGTAAAAACAAATGGCTTCTCCAAAGTTTTCTTCCACACCAGATATACGCGACTGGTGGGCGTCATTAATAACATACCAACGCATTACACGTGGAATGATTGACAAGCATCTAGTATGATTTTGTTTTATTTTACGGTAAAGAAGACCTGTGTGCTCAGGCGAGTTTTTTAACGTTCTCGATAGCGTAAAAGTTAACTCAAATTCGTATGCAGTTGGAACAGCACCTCTAGTGGCAAACGTTTTTCTATCTATAATTTAAAATATTTATATATATATATATATATATAAATGAATTGCTGTTCGTTAGTCTCGCTAAAACTCGAGAACGGCTGGACCGATTTGGCTAATTTTGGTCTTAAATTATTTGTGGAAGTCCAGAGAAGGTTTAAAAGGTATACAAATATGAAAATGCTCGAAATTAAATAAAGATAACAATTTTGTTTTTCCCTTTGATCAGACGGATTCCTTTTGTTTGTTTTATTATTTTATGCAAAAGTTGAGGTCTTTTATTTGTCGATTGAGACACTACCACGGAATAGATAAATAAGGTCTATTCCGTGGGCACTACGAAGTCTGCCGGGTCGGCTAGTATATAATATAAATGTTGAAAGTGTCGCATCTTAGTTCTATAATTTTTTTTTAAATTTTTGTTGTTAACGCACTGTCGATTGTACCTATAATTGAGGTGACATCTGCCATGAACTTTTGTTAATTGTTCAATGTTTTGGTATCGATGATCACTTTGTTGGTGCAACTTAATAAATAAATCTCTTATACACAGCATTCCCTATTACAAGAGCAATCTGATTTAAGGATGAAAAATGAATAAAAACCACAATACTACACATCGAAAAAGGAGTTTCACTTCATTCACGTGCACCAAGCTGCACGCGCATCGTTTTTTTGTTTTTTTTTTGTTTTTGTTTATTATCTCGCGCCCTACCAAAATGTCACTGCGTAAATAATTGTCAGACAAAACGTGAAATATAAGAAGATCTCAGCCCTGAAATCGCTAATTCGTACTATACATGGTAATAGCAATTTAATATGCACGTTTTTATTGCCGATACAATACAATTTGAATTACGATAATATCACTTCCTTGTCACCGGACTGCATTTGTTGAGTCGGCGTTTTGAAAAGCAATTTCTATGGTTCCTCATTGTTATGATAAGGAAGATTGAGAAGATGAAGTCGTCGTGGCCTAAAGGATAAGACGTCCGGTGCATTCATGTCAAGCAATGCACCGGTGTTCGAATCGCAGGCGGGTACCAATTTTTCTAATGAAATACGTGCTCAAGAAATGTTCACGTTTGACTTCCATTGTAAATTGACTTCCACGGTGAAGGAATAACATCTATATATATAATAAAAATCGGTAAAAAAACTTTTAAATTAAACGGTTTTATGTGCACTGAAAACTACAAAATAAATAAATAGTTACTTACCTATCAACCTACGTAAGTGATCTCGGTCATTAATATCTCTGATGGTAGTGGTTGTCATAACATGAACCATGTCAGCGGCCGAAAGGCAGTTCATGAAAGAACACTAACACCAGGGTTTGCTTGGTAGGTAAACTAAGCAGCCCACACTATAACAAGTAGGTATTTTGACCTTCTAGTTCAGAAATATTTTAGTACTAGGCAGAATAGCTTTTAGGCATATTAGACTAAAATAAAAACGTGGGGCCCATTATTATTTCTATATTACTTTCTACTATACTAAGTGTGGATTGTATCGACTTATTATAATCGTCATCATCATCATCCTAGCGGTTTATCCCGGTCGCATCCGAAACCTCATAGCTCCGGAGTCCAGGGTCCGCTGAATCGACTTACTATAATCGTAACTGGAGGTTTTGACCATCAATAACCAGCCGTGGCGGCTTCACCAGCGAGCGCCGAGCTCTTGATCTACCAAAGTATAAGATATGCTCTGCCATAGGTATGATTTCAGAGGGGCCCCACGTTTTTATTTTAGTCTAATATGCCTAAAAGCTATTCTGCCTAGTACTAAAATATTTCTGAACTAGAAGGTCAAAATACCTACTTGTTATAGTGTGGGCTGCTTAGTTTACCTACCAAGCAAACCCTGGTGTTAGTGTTCTTTCATGAACTGCCTTTCGGCCGCTGACATGGTTCATGTTATGACAACCACTACCATCAGAGATATTAATGACCGAGAT
>NW_021011509.1:3025487-3048977 GCF_003987935.1 Bombyx mandarina | reverse complement strand
AAGTGAAAACTTCTTTAGAATCGTTGTGATTTCAAACCGGATGCAACGGAAAAAACGACAGGTAAGAGACACAAATACAAAAATGTGTAGGATGAAGCCAGCAAAGAATGAGACAGAAATATACATACTATTTAATACAGCGCCATCTGTGAGATTTTTTAATACTAACGTGTGTATGAAAGCTCTTGTTAATTTAGGATTATACGTGAAATTAAAATATCAATTCACAGAGGGCGCTACCTTACAATTATTTACTAATGACAAAATTTTACATATACTTAAGACGTTTAGGATAATTGTATTTTAATTTTGGAAGGTTTCACTTCTACCACGTGTGAATTGCACACATTTTGTTTTTTTTTTATTATCTCGCGCCCTACCAAAATGTCACTGCGTAAATAATCGTCAGACAAAACGTGAAATATAAGATCTCAGCCCTGAAATCGCTGATTCGCACTATACATGGTAATTACAATTTACTATGCACGTTTTTATTGCCGATACAATACAATTTGAATTACGATAATATCACTTTCTTGTCATCGGACTGCATTTGTTGAGTCGGCGTTTTGAAAAGCAATTTCTATGGTTCCTTATTGTGGCCTAAAGGATAAGACGTCCGGTGCATTCATGTCGACCAATGTACCGGTGTTCGAATCCCAGGCGGGTACCAATTTTTCTAATGAAATACGTGCTCAAGAAATGTTCACGTTTGACTTCCATTGTAAATTGACTTCCACGGTGAAGGAATAACATCTATATATATAAATGAATTGCTGTTCGTTAGTCTCGCTAAAACTCGAGAACGGCTGGACCGATTTGGCTAATTTTGGTCTTAAATTATTTGGGGAAGTCCAGAGAAGGTTTAAAAGAATTAGATAAATATGAAAATGCTCGGAATTAAATTAAAATAACAATTTTGTGTTTCCTTTGATGTGTCCCCCGTCGGACGGATTCCCTTGGTTTGTTTTAAGTTTATTTTATACAAAAGTTTAGGTCTTTTATTTAGCGATTGAGGCACTACGAACTCTGCCGGGTCATTATCATCATCATCATCATTAACAGCTCACAGTCGTCCACTGCTGGACATAGGCCTCTCCCAATCCAGGGTCAGCTAATATAATAATATTTATAAGATCATACTTATTTGTGAGATGGATGATAAGAAAATATTGTAACTATACTGACACCTTAGAACTCATATCTCAAGGTGGGTGGCTGTATTTAAGTTGTTGTAGTCTATGGGCTCCGGCAACCACTTAACACCAGGTGGGCTGTGAGCTCGTCCATCCATATGTGCAATAAATAAATAAAAAATATTGACAGCTATTCGTCTTGTTAATTGGATAAAACCGATTTTGTAAATACGTTTGGGTTTTACCATAATTTCGTCGCAAAGTAATCCTGGGTTCTGTCTTGTAGCAGCGCCACTGTCGGATCAAAGCAATCGAGACTTTAATCCGACGTTTTAGAGTCGGAAATGGCGTTCGCGTCGTCGCCTCTACAAGCTCCGATAACAATGCAGGTTACAATGTAAGTTAATCTAATATGCACAATGCAAAAATCAAAATTATCTCACGATACCAATTGACATATGACTTTGTGGCACATCGTGTTTTATCGATCATTATTTGCAGTTTTTACCTGAATAAAGATCGATAGTTAGTGGCAATGTCAAATGACGGTTATCATTTTAGAAGGCTTACATTGAGATACGAGCATGAACCTAGTTTCAGAAGGTGAATCATGCAGCATCTTCTTTGTGGTGACCGCTTGACACGTAAAGATATCATCAACTTTTTTTTATTTTTTTTATTGCTTAGATGGTGGACGAGCTCACAGCCCACCTAGTGTTATGTGGTTACTGGAGCCCATAGACATCCACAACGTAAATCCGCCACTCACCTTGAGGTATAAGTTCTAAGGTCTCAGTATAGTTTTTTATTTTTTTTATTTTTATGATTGAGAGATTACTGGTGGCCCGGAGGCCTTTCCAGCTTCACCAGGATAGGTGGGCGAGCAAAGGCTCAGCCAGGAGGGGTGGGATTTGCTAACAACTGCCCGAGCGCCTCCGAAGGAGACCTAACAACTCAAGAGCAGTTGCTTCGCGAATGAATCTACTACCGGATCGGAATCGCGACCCACTGAGAAGATCCGGCGAGAAACTCAGCGGGCTGATGCATGGGTTAGGCTGCACGTCGACCTCTTTGTCGAGTTCGACGAGTACGGTTACCGGGGTTCCTCAGCCTGCTCCTAGTGTTAGAGCTGAAGGTATCTAATGCAAGAGTTATTGGATCTGATGGATCCGTAAGGACGTGTCTAGGGCGACGACGGTGACTTGCTCCTGCGTGATCAGGATTCGGGGAGTAATCAGCGGCGGCAACGATAAGGCGATTATCATGACGCATAGCCTTATCGAAGTAACGTTCCGACACTGACTTCATGTGTTTGCGGATCGATTCGAGGCCCAGGTCGTCGTGTAGGTCGACGTTCCTCACGAACCACGGAGCCCCGACGGCTAACCTGCAAAAGCGGGATTGTAGGGATTGGAGGGTGTCTATGTGTGTGCGGGCCGCGTGAGCGAACACCACACTCGCGTAAGTCATGACGGGCCTTATGCAAGTTTTGTAAAGTGTCACCTTGTTCCGAAGGGACATTTTACTCCGCTTACAGATCATGGGGTAGAGTCTACCGAGAATAAACGCGGCACGGTCACGGACTGATTTTATATGCGGGCGGAATGTCATCGATGCATCCAGGGTAACGCCCAGGTACTTGACCTTCCTGGCCCAGGGTATGGGTTGTCTAAAGAGAGTAATCGGGGGTGTGAGATTCCTCCTCCTAATCCGGGAGGAAATCCGTGTGGAGCTTCCCCTCTGAAATAGCACCGCAGTACTTTTCGCTGGGTTGATGTCTATGCGCCATTTTCGGAACCACTGTCCTAGGGCTAGGGCTGCGCTCTGAAGCTTCTTCGCGATTAGGGACTTATTTCTACTAGAATAGTAAACAGTCGTGTCGTCGGCGAATAAAGCTAAATGGGTCGGCGGCGACCGGGGAATATCGTTGACGAATAAGCTAAATAGGAGGGGTGAGAGGACAGAGCCTTGCGGGACTCCAGCTGTGAGAGGTCGTGGGGAGGAGCGGGTTCCCTCGACTCGATATCGAAAAGAGCGGTTCGACAAGAAGTCCCGTATGATGAGCACGAGACTATCCGGCACGCCCATGTTGAATAGTTTGAAAATCAAACCATTGTGCCAGACTTTGTCGAACGCTTTTGCGACGTCGAAGAAGAGAGCTCCCGTGTATAACGGTTTTGGTCGATTAAGCCCCACAAGAATGTGCTCCGTGAGGCGGTGCACCTGTTGAACGCATGAGTGATTTGTACGGAATCCGAATTGTTCATCGATGAGAATGCCCTTGGATGAGACGAAGTCTCTGAGGCGTTTGTAGAGCAGACGCTCATACAGTTTGCCTAGAGACATGAGGAGGCTAATCGGGCGGTAGCTCGTCGGATGATTTTTTGGTTTACCGGGTTTATGTATGCCGATAACGTCCGCTTCTTTCCACACCGCGGGAAAGATACAGTTCGCCATAGCGGCATTGAAAATAGATGCCAACATCACGATGAGTTGGACGGGTAGAAGTTTAATAACGCGGTTGGATATACCGTCGGAACCGGGAGCCTTGCGAGGACGTAGGTCTTTGATCAAGTCTTTAACTTCCATCGGGGTGACGGGTGGTAACGCATCAGAGGGTGGCAAGGAGGCTCTGCGTTCTACCTCACTGTCTACTAATTCTACATGAACAGGGTCCACGGATTGAGTGCTGGGCGTGCACTGGGTTTGCAATGTATCGGCCAGCAGCTCTGCTTTTTCGTCATCATCGAACGCCGCGAGTCGGCCTGAGGGGCCTACGAGGGGGGGCATAGTTACTACCGTATCCGATTTGAGAGTACGAGCTAAGCGGTAGTAAGACCTTTGGGAGGGCGCGAGTCCTTCTAAGAAATCAGACCATCTGGCATCTCGGACTTCGGCGATGCGAGACTTTACGTCGCGTTGTAGGGCACGCATTCGAATACGATTTTCCGCGGTAGGATACCTGTCGTAGGCGCGTATCGAGGCGTTCTTAGCTCTAAGGAGTTCCCTAATATCGTCGGACAATTTGAAGCGGTGAAGGAAGTCCTCCGCTACAACTTGTTTCGATGACCTATCTAATGTCGAGGTGATGTGTGACGTTAAGATGTCTATGGCTTCAGCGGTATCCTGAGGAGACGGGGTAGAGTCCGGGTTAAACGGGAGCGATGGTGGATCAGATTCAGCCAGGCTGATGCCCAGCGTGTGCCAATCCACCACAGTCCTCGTGACGGGAACGGAATCGGGAGCGCGACCGAGCTTCATAACGACGGGACGGTGGTCTGAATCTAACTCTGAAACTACTTCGATCGAGTGTAAGCGCAGAGTTACGTTTTTTAATAACGCTATGTCGAGTATATCCGGGCGATGCGCGATATTTAGCGGGTAGTGAGTCGGGGTTAGCGGAGCGACGATATCGAAGGCGAGATCATCGACTAACGCGTCAAGCCGCCTGCCATTCGGGGTTGTGGTGTGTGAGTTCCACCTGATGTGTTTACAATTTAGGTCGCCCGCCAGAATGACAGAGCTCCCCATACCGAGCAGCGCCTCGATATCACTGCTTAGAACGATCTTATCCGGTGGAAGATAAACGGACGCGATAACGATCGGCGCGTGTCCCGTCAGTGAGATTCGGCATACTGATGCTTCGATGTTAACGAGCGCGGGGGGATCGAGCGGGATGCAGTGCAAGGCTCTTCTGTAGTAGATGACGGTACCACCACCACGAGCAGTGAGCCTGTCGTTTCTAACCATGTTATAGTTCGCGATTTTAGGGTCGCGGCGCGCGGGCTTCAGTATAGTTAGAACGGCTACCCCACCCTTCAAACCGAAACGCATTACTGCTTCACGGCAGAAATAGGCAGGTGGTACTTACCCTCGCGGACTCACAAGAGGTCGCATTACGCTATCAATGCTTCAAAGTTTGAATTTTGACTGCGGATGCGACTAGTGTCAAGCTCGTGTCTTACCCTGGATTTCAGGGACAGGAGGTGGCTGCCGAGTGTCGTAGTGGAAATACTCGGCGGCTACGAATCTTGGTCGGTAATGGTAAAATTTTGCTAGTGCACCATTTGGTAGAAACAGCTTGTGGGTTATGAGAGAGAGCGCTCTTTTCCCCTGTCCAGAACGAATCTGGCCAGGATATTGTATCATCCGAATCCCGGTCTCCTAAGTGTTTCAAAACTCTCGGTATGCCGATTTAGGGACTGGCGAAAATGACACATTTGAATGCATACTGCCATTGATCAATGGCAAACTTCCCGACCTGCGCTGATTCTGTTCTGATGGTAAGAGTTGACGGCACTGCCCAGACCGGCGTCGGATACCTTACCGATCAAGTGCTTATTAATCTTCTGCTTAGATCCACTCTTATTAGAGTGGTAGCGGTCGCACTGACCATGTTCACGTAGAATGAAAAAGAAGAAGTAGAAGCATTCGTTAGGTCCTCAATGTTTTCGAGGATTTCCTACTTGGTGAAGCGCTTCCAGATCTGGCGGCTCGAAGCGTTATGATCACACATGACCATGGTGGGCTCACTAGTTTATTAATAGAAGCAAAGAAAATAACCTTTTTTGAATACTTACTATCTACCCCTATGTTTTAATGCGTTTTACAAAATTCATTTGTAAAACACCCTGGATTTGTATAGTGTGTTTCCCGAGCGCTATGACATGCCCTTCTTCAAACGAGGCTCGTGAAGAGTATTGAACGGTAGGCAGTGGCTTGGTTCTGCCCTTGGCATTGCTGAAGTCCGTGAGCGACGGTAACCACTCACCATCAGTTGGACCATATGCTCGTCTGCCTACAATGGCAATAAAAAAAAAGTATCGGCCAATTAAAACGCTTCTGCTGCCTACCGTTTAATACTCTCCACAAGCCTCGTTTGAAGAAGGACATGTCATAGCGCTTTCTCTCTCTCGCTTTCTCACGGAGTTCGACTTCTGTACGGGGATAAAAAATAAATAAAAAAACCTCTGGATTGGGGATTATCAACGTAAGGAGGATGATATCATAAATGATTATATTACACATTGTCTAAGAGGCACACAATATTAATCGCGTCGTATAGATTAATAACTTATGTAAACGTTCTAAAACCGTAATAAAACTCTATGAGATAATTCAAATAATGGATTATTGTTTAGTCTAGAATAGAAAGCGTTTTTTATTTTATTTTTATTGTTTAGACGGGTGGACGAGCTCACAGCCCAGCTGGTGTTTTTTTTTGAAGTGAAACTTCTTTAGGCGCATGAGGGTAAAATGTTTACAGAACATCACGCAGGTATGCAACGGAAGTGACATCAAACTACTGTTGAAATTAAGTACCTGTCAAATGTCAGTATTAGTAGTTGTTGTATTTTTCCAACTGGAAAGGCAAATGTATCATACCATACAGCCTAATATTTTATAATTTTTTTGTGAAAAATGTTAATTGGAATTGAAATGAAATGAAAAGAATTTGGAATATTAATCAAATAGCATGAAATTAAATTAGTCAATTCAATTGGAAAAATGTTAGTCATTTACAATTTAGAAATTTAAACATAATGTGACTGTCAATACTGAGGTTTGAGATTGACATTTGAAGACTTTTGGCGGGAACATATCTTCCTTTTCCCTTCCTCTAAGTCTCTGAAATCTAAAGTTTTAGATTTGTATAAATATAAGCAAGACTTATAAATTAGTTTGCCAAAAAAGTTTCACTTCTGACATGTATACTTTGTACGCACGCACTTTTTTTTATTGCCTTTGTAGGCAGACGAGCACACGGCCCACCTGATGGTAAGTGGTCACCGTCGCTCATGGACGTCAGCAATGCCAGGGGCAGAGCCAGGCCGCTGCCTACCATTAATTACTCTCCGCAAGCCTCGTTTATTACAAGTATAAATGCCTAAAAGAATTAGCTTACGACAGGAAATTCATAAGGCTTATTGAAAAATAAAATATTGATATTGAGAAATAGTCGTTTACGCTTTTGCGCCGCGTAGGTCACCGGTGACCTACGCGGCAGTCAAAGGGCGAAGAGGAATAAGAATATCAATCAGTGTTTTTTATGTTATGTATCTTTAAATCGATTACATACTAATAATATCCTATCGAAATGTAAAAATGAGATGAAAACATCGACTAATCTGTGATCTTATCTCGTTTATATCTTTTGATATTAATCTGTGTAGGTTGCCAAGAGCTCGACACAAGTACATTCATTTTATTTACTTTAGTTACTATATGAAAGAGAGAGGAGCTGATACGGCTGATATAGTCGTCGTGGCCTAAAGGATAAGACGTCCGGTGCATTCGTATCGTGCGATGCAACGGTGTTCGAATCCCGCAGGCGGGTACCGATTTTTCTAATGAAATACGTACTTAACAAATGTTCACGATCGACTTCCACGGTGAAGGTATAACACCGTGTAACTAATAAAAATCAAACCCGGAAAATTATAATTTGCGTAATCACTGGTAGTCGGACGTGTTGTGAGTCCACACTGATAGGTACCACCACGCTGCCTATTTTTTTCTAGACGAACCGAATTAATGATTCTATTTGTTGCTTGAAAGCTTGAATGCTGAAAGCTCCTCATTGTCCCATTTAAAGGCGCGGAAACGCGACCCGTTGAGAGGATCCGGCGAGAAACTCAGTAGGGGTAGTCTGTCCCCTAAGAGCTTCGGGCTCCACCCGCTTTGTGCGGGGAGGAACCTAGGCATGGGGCAGCGTGGTAGGTCGCGTTTTGGCCCGTCGACCGAGGGAACCGGCGGTCATGTTGCTGGCGGCCGCCGGTCCGGCGTCTGGGGGACAGCGGGATGGATGTAATGTGCTCTGCGTAAACTCTGTCCCGCCGTCTCAATAGCTCCGACTGGGTTTCCGCCCGGTCCGGGATAGGGCGCCGGCTGTGAGCGGCAGGAGTTTTTAGTGAGGTTCGACTCCCACATACTCTACCAACCCATTCCGACAGGAGCCCTCTTCTTCGATATAGCGAAGGCGTTCGACAAAGTCTGGCACAACGGTTTGATATACAAACTGTATAACATGGGAGTGCCAGACAGACTCGTGCTCATCATACGAGACTTCTTGTCGAACCGTTCGTTTCGATATCGAGTAGAGGGAACTCGTTCTCGTCCCCGTCAACTGACTGCCGGAGTCCCGCAAGGCTCCGCGCTCTCCCCGTTATTATTTAGTTTGTATATCAATGATATACCCCGGTCTCCGGAGACCCATCTAGCGCTCTTCGCCGATGACACGGCTATCTACTACTCGTGTAGGAAGATGTCGCTGCTTCATCGGCGACTCCAGATCGCAGTAGCCACCATGGGACAGTGGTTCCGGAAGTGGCGAATAGACATCAACCCCACGAAAAGCGCAGCGGTGCTCTTCAAAAGGGGTCGCCCTCCGAACATCACTTCGAGCATCCCACTCCGTAGTAGGCGCGCAAACACCTCCGCCGTTAGTCCCATCACTCTCTTTGGCCAGCCCATACCGTGGGTCTCGAAGGTCAAATATCTAGGCGTCACCCTCGACAGAGGGATGACATTCCGTCCCCATATAAAAACGGTACGCGACCGCGCCGCGTTTATTCTAGGACGACTCTATCCAATGCTTTGTAGTCGAAGCAAACTGTCCCTCCGCAATAAGGTAACTCTCTACAAAACTTGTATACGCCCCGTCATGACGTATGCAAGCGTAGTGTTCGCTCACGCAGCCCGCACCCACTTGAAATCCCTTCAGGTTATTCAATCACGATTCTGCAGGATAGCCGTCGGAGCGCCATGGTTCCTTAGGAATGTGGATCTCCACGATGACCTGGAGCTCGACTCTCTTAGTAAGTATCTACAGTCGGCATCGCTGCGCCATTTTGAGAAGGCGGCACGACATGAGAACCCTCTCATCGTAGCCGCTGGAAATTACATACCCGACCCAGTAGACCGAATGGTAAACCGTCGACGTCGCCCAAAGCACGTCATTACGGATCCTCCTGATCCATTAACGGTGCTTTTAGGCACCACAAGCACCGGTCACCGTCCTCGTCGAACCCGTCGCTTGCGACGAAGGGCTCGACGAGCGAACTAACCCATAGACACAGCCCACTGAGTTTCTCGCCGGATCTTCTCAGTGGGTCGCGTTTCCGATCCGGTGGTAGATTCTGCGAAGCACGGCTCTTGCTAGGGTTCGTGTTAGCAACATCGTCAGGTTTGAGCCCCGTGAGCTCACCTACTAAAGTTAGGGTTACGCTGACATAGCCGCTAGGGCTATCAGCTTAGGTAGGAAAAAAAAAAAAAAAAAAACATACTCTACCTGCCGTGTGGGTGGGGATCCGGCGATTTTCTCATGTGGTTAAAAAAAAGGGGTATTCCGTGGGAGATAGAACCACGCGGGATCCCGCTTGCGCAAAACGTGGGCGGTGACCTCAGTTTATACGACTAATATATAAATAGTTCTTGAGAATGAATCCGTCAATCGTATTCATCATTGTTGTTTTCATTCAATTTAAATTTTAATACACTCTGTAGCCAATTCATTATAACGTTTTAACATATGTATTCTGATAAGTTCTATTTTGCATCAAACTACATATTATATTTCTGTATAATTTATGAAATGTGAATATATTATCTAAAATGTTACAGTTATAGTGACGAAATTAACTATTTTTACAAATGACTACATGCTTTATGACATATTAATTGGGTTGTCATTTCTCTAATCTGATCTAATGAAAGTGTAGCTGAATACTCAGAATAAATATTTTAGTGAGTTTTACATGATTCCCAAATAAACTATTGTACATTAATAATTTTTAATTAATATTAACAATAAACAAACATTATCATTATCCAGTCTGAAAAGATATGGTCAACAACATAATTTGCATAAACAATTACAATATATCAAATAATATATGGTAATCAAAGTATTATTTATATTAATAATATTTATGCTTGTTAATATTTGGATATTTTGACAGTTTCTATTTTTAAATAATGAATTAAACATTAAAATATCTTCTGAAATTTTCCTATTGTCTACTAAATATCAATCTCTTTTCAGCATCCGCTTTAGCAGAACCAATCTAGGCAAGCACTCAGCTGCTCCTCATCTAACTAACCTTTATAATAATCTAGTTAGAAAAGTTGAAAAACTTTAACATATTTGGCGATTCCCTTCCAATATTCAGGAACAAAATTATAAAAAGTTGTTGTTGAACCTCAGCCTCAGCCTTGGTCTGAGTACTCGGGTATTACTGTCCTTGTTGTCTTTCTTTTGTTTTTAATTTTTTATTATAATTAATAGTATTGTTAAATCTCTATTGATATATTAATGTAATGCATGCTGTGATTGCCTCTAATTAGAGTTGCAGTTATCAATTGCTCTATACATGTCAATGTTATTTTATATCTTACTGTAAACCCTGTCGGTAATCCTTAAATAAATAAATAAATAAATTAAATAAGGTAGAATAAGTTTCATGTAACTGACAACTTTTTTTTATTGCCCGTGTAGGTAGACGTATACGGCCCACCTGATGGTGAGTGGTTACCGTCGCCCATAGACTTCACAATGCCAGGGCAGAGCCAAGCCACTGCCTACCGTTGAAATAACAACAAAGAAATGGTAATGTAGATTAAATTAAACTATAAACCATGTTTAATTATTGTCAATAATGGTGGTTTGCAACCTTAAACACTTAATAGGAAATTTGCCCTTTGCACAAAGCGAAAAAAAAACAGCAAATATTTCCTATTTTTTCTCCTACCTATGCTGATAGCCTTGACAGGCTATTTCAGATTCGCCCTAACATGTAGGTGAGCTCACGGGGCTCAAACCGGAGTGCTGCTAACACTGGCCCTAGCAAGAGCAGTGCTTCGCAGAATCTACCATCGGAAACGCGACCCACTGAGAAGATGCGGCGAGAAACTCAGTTGGCTGTGTCTATGGGTTAATTCGCTCGTCGAGCCCTTCGTGGCAAGCGACGGGTTCGACGAGGACAGTGACCGGACAATTTCGTATGACATTAACAGCCCAAGTCAGTTTATGGGCTCTAAAAAGTAATATACAGAAGGGTGGTCGTGACCACATTACTACAACAAACTAACACAAAAACAGCCTTCCGTATTCGAACCTTCCTTCAAGCAGCCCTCTATTCTTCTCAGTCGTTTGCACTCTTGGCAGAGTAGTCGTGGTCATCATTGCGCCAAAAGCGCGGAAACCAGCGCTCTTACAAGTCTAATTTTACTGGTGATATTTCGATTCCCCTATATTTTCCTTAACCCGTCCATGGCTGACCTCGAAATAGTCATACGCCGCTTGATTTCATCAACGCACCCGCAACCCTCTACGCCAGGGGCTGTCAAACTTATTATGTCTACTGCCCACTTTGAAAATCAATTATTTTTTAGCGCTCCCCTTTTTTCACCTACTTACAAACCACTATAGCGAGACATCAGTCGGTGTCTAGGAGTCCTTCTAGATGAAATTATAAATCGCCTTCCAAGGCTCTACCCAGATCCCCCAATTTTTTTTCTGGGTCTCTTACCGCCTCACTTTAAGCCCGCAGCGCCCACAAGGGGGCGTTATCGCCCACTTTGGGAAAGGCTGCTCTACGTTATGAGGCAAAAAGAAATAAGTCAAAACGTGAAAATACCAAATTTGACACTAACCTACGACGGGAGAAAGTAATATAACAGAGGTTTATCAACAACAGTAATACATTCTATCAGAGAAATGTTGGTATCTTATGTTCTATGGTGAGTTCTTTTTTATTTTATTTTTTCTCGTTTCTTATCTATGGATTTGGGTGTACCTGGTCAGTACTTGGCGAGAGACTCAGTGGGCTGTGTCTCTATGGGTTAGTTCGCTCGTCGAACTCTATGTCGTAGTCGACGAGTTCGACGAGGATGGTTACCGGTGCCTGAAGAATGTAAAAGCACCGAGAGTGGATGCAGGGGATCCGACAAGACATGTTTTGGGCGACGGTGGCATTCTGTTGCTTCGTCGCCTGTGTCTGATATGTAATTAGCGGCAGCCATGATAAGACGATTATTTATTTATTTAATAAGTTGCACCAACAAAGCGATCATCAATACAAAACATTGACAAACTGACAAAAATTCATGGCAGATGTCACCTCAGTTATAGATGCAATCGACAGTGCATTAACAACAACAAAAAAAGATGTAACTAAGATTTGATTACATTTGATTGATTGCTTAACATTAATTTACATTTAGTTGGGAAATGATCCGCGATAGATTTTTCCTGTAAGTTGTGAGACAATTAGAAAAAACATCTATTTCACTTAAAATTAGTTCAGCGCAATCGGACAACTCCGAAGGAACATTGTCGGAGACCGCGCTACCGTGGACTTTAAATTGTAGTCCCAAAGGATTCTGTTTAAGGGAGAGTAAGCACCTAAATTCGAACGAGCGGACTTTCTTATAAGCGGTTTATATTTTTCGTTCATAGTAAGTAATTAGGGGCTGATATTTTTATCTGGGTTAAGAGATTAGGTGTGTCGGTTATTCCGGCGGTTTTGCGTTGCCCCTTCGCGGTCGTATAAGGATGATTTGTATAAGATGGTACAGCGTATTGTAGGTCCGGTCGGATATTTAGCACGGTTCTGCCTATTTCCACGATCTCTTTCGAAGGATGGGACAGCAGCTATTCAATACAATTGAGATGAGAAATCCACATCCTATCCCAAGGTGCGTGAAGCACCTATAAAACTTTTTACGAGCTTTTATGGGATTTTATCACCAGTTAGCAGATTAACACCGGGTTGCTAGTGACTCGTCTAATGCACTAAAAAGGTATGAGATAGTCCTAATAGTTACGATTTGTCATTAGTTTCAGTTCACTCCTTCATCCGCTCTTGGCGAATAAGGAATTGCATTTCCCGGGATGGTTCAAGTTCGGGGCGGCCACGTCGTCGTACCAGATCGAAGGGTCCTGGAATGTTAGTGGTGAGTCTTAAAAACTAAAGATTAAATTCTCGTTATTCCGAATAATTCGTAAGCTGTTGACTTGGGTCTCAGATAAAAAAAATATATCTTTATGTTTACCTTATTTGAATAGTTTGAAAATTTCGTGCTACCTGACATTTAGCTTACGCAGCACCAGGTTTTCAAGTTCCAACGATGTTATTAAATTTATAAGAGAATTTTTTGGACGGGTTCTTACCACAGGTTTTATGCGTAGTGAATCGCGATATTTCAATTTCGCGATACTAAATCTCTGTGTGAGCGCCATAAATAATCGCAGGTTTTATTTCTGTAATGGGGCATAGAGCGTAGCAGTGAATGGATATTGAGGTGTAGGGTTGGGCTACTATCCCACTATTCAGATCGCAATGCGGGATTGCTTCGCAGCACCAATAACGCTCATTGTGGTACTCATAATATGTACATGTTCACAATTTGCTCTATCACCAGTTAATGAAGGTCGATCGTAGATGATTGGAGAGCACTCAGAGAGCACCATTTTCTGAAGAATAATTCCGTCATCACTCAATTTTCAAAATCAAGCGATCTTTACAAAAAATAAATAAAAATGTATACAATGTATAGGTAACATATGGGTTATTATTAAAACGATTTCTTTCTTAGACAAAGCAATAAGTATTTGGGATGATTACACGCACACACAGCCCCATAAGATCAAAGATCACTCCAACGGAGATGTTGCTTGTGACTCTTACAACCAGTACGAGAAGGACATTGAGATGGCCGAGCAGTTAGGACTTGATTTTTACAGGTAAAGAAAATCACTCAATCTCAATTCGTATAACTTTAATCCATTGGAAGGTTTGGAAATCTACGAATGGAGGATTTTGCACTTAGTTGAAGACGGATGGCTCGCGAATGTGCTTTCTGTTTCGATATCAACTCGAACTATCTTAGTTTTCGGATCTTCTGTTCATCAGTAGATATGCGAACCGGGCCATTTCTCTAATACACACGGCATTCCGTAGTACTGATTTTTTTGTTCTCCTATCTCTTCAGAAACTAGGCGCACTTGTGGTGTGTCTTTATTACATGCTAGTACTTAAACATTTTGGTCAGTAGGTCGGAATGACGTTCTTCGAATAGACAAGTAACTTGAGACCATCCAGACACTACTGCTAGTATCTTTTTTTTTTATTGCTAGATGGTTGGACGAGCTCACAGCCCACCTGGTGTTAAGTGGTTACTGGAGCCCATAGACATCTACGACGTAAATGCGTAACGGCTGTCCCACCCTTCAAACCGAAACGCATTACTGCTTCACGGCAGAAATAGGCAGGGCGGTGGTACCTACCCGCGCGGACTCACAAGAGGTTCTACCACCAGTAAAAGTATCTTGTCACGAGTTAGTCGCGGTAGCTCCGTTCCTGACGTTAAAATCTTTGGCCAGTCCATACCGTGAGCCTCGAAGTTTGAGTACTATGGTGTCACCCTCGACAGAGGGATGAAATTTGCTGCCCATATTAAGTCATTACGCGATCGAGCCGCGTTTCTACCCAGTCGACTCTACCAGATGATCTGCAAACGAACTAAATTGTCCCTTAGTAAAAAGGTGACACTCTACAAAACTTGCATACGTTCGGTCATGACGTAGGCAAGTGTAGTATTCGGTCGCGCGGCCCAGATGCACATGAATTATCTCCAGGTCATTCAATTCCGTTTCTGCAGGATAGCCATCGGAGTACCGTGGTACGTGAGGAATGTCGACCTTCACGACGATATAAATTTAGAACCAATACATAATTAAGGTAGCTAATACATTTAGGTAGTGTCAGAATGCTACTTCGACAAAGCGGCGCGACACGATAACCCTTTTATCGTGGCCGCTGTTAATTACATATCCGACCCAGGCGAAGGGGCCCGAAACATGTTTTTTATGATACCTCGGATCCACTCTCGGTGCTTTTAGGCGCGGCACCGGTCACCGTTCTCTTCGAACTCGTCGATTACGCCTGGATTATGGGTTTCTACATTATCTATCAAATAATCATGGAATTTTTTAAGGTTTTCTATATCCTGGTCAAGACTGCTGCCTGAGGGATACCGCACTCGCATCAGTTCGGACGGACGGCAATACTACGACAATTTGATCAACGGACTGCTAGACAGAGGGATTGAACCTATGGTCACTTTGTACCATTCAGAAATGCCGAAGATGTTTCAAGATTTGGGTAATACATATTTTAATTAATACCCAATAAATTCCTCAAAAACTTATTGGTGGTAGCGCGTTTTGTGATCCCACATTGGCTCACATCAAGACTCTACCTATTTGTACCGTGAAGCAGTAATGCGTTTCGGTTTGACGGGGATAGCGCAACCGTTGTCTGGATATTAAGAACAAGATCACGACACAAGTCCGGCCTTGATATAGTTTTGACTGTAGATATCCTGTCATCCTTTAGCAGCGACATTATTCTAAAGACTTCGCACCAGGAATTTTAATGTAATTCTACAGTACTACAACTAATTATCGTGAAATTGAGGGGGACTCACTTAATATAGATTTAAACTATATTAAACTTACATATCTAAAATATCTTGATGTTTGCTCCTTCTCTTCAATCGTGTCACTCTTGTCAGAGTGGTCGCGATTGTCATCTAGTGTTGGAAGGGGCAGACTTGATGCGTCTCACGATGTCGCGCCATCTCTCCCTGCTCGAGGCCATTCTACTGCACTCATTTAGGGGACCTCCCACTGCAGTTTTAATTTGGTAGTCTACCACATTGGTGGCCTCCCGCACGGACTTGTACCGTCAACGCTTCCCTGTACAACGAGGCGTTCTATGGACCGGCCATCTCGTCGCGAAACGTTTGCTCCTAATGGGCTATTTTATGTTTCTTCGTGAGTCAATCCATTAGTTGCAATAGCATTAATCTAATTAACAAACATTACATTACCTTTTAATTTTTTTGCAGGAGGTTGGGCCAATCCTGAAATGGCACAATGGTTTGCCGATTACGCGGATGTAGCATTCTCTCTGTACGGAGATAGAGTGAAGCTTTGGATCACGATCAATGAGCCTTCAATTATTTGTGATAGCAGTGCATACGTTCTAGGAGTCGTCGAGCCATTCCTGGCTCCATATTTGTGCTCGAAGACTGTACTTATGGCTCATGCCAAAGCTTACCATAATTATAAAAAGAACTATAAGCCGATGTATCAAGGTATTTCTTTGTTTAACCGAAGCTGTGCATCCTTATTGATTGGGTCGTGTCTTATTAGAAGAAGAGATTTATAGAAAGATAATTAGAGGGATGTTTTATTTGTTTGTGATGATCTCATCTCGTTTTCACTATAGCAATGCCACTATCGGAGTAGAGTTCATTCAACTATCTAAAACCACTTGTGGTCAGCGTTGCTCAACAACCAAGAGATGTCAGTGATATAGAATACCGATTCTTATCGTTGATACGTTTGAAGAAAGACTTTTTTTTTATGATTGAAAGATTACTGGTGGCCCGGAGGCCTTGCCAGCTTCACCAGGACAGGTGGGCGAGCAAAGGCTCAGCCAGGAGGGGTGGGATTTGCTAACAACTGCCTGAGCGCCTCCGAAGGAGACCTAACAACTCAAGTGAAGAAAGACATGTTGTGTAGCTCCAGAAAATTAGCTCAGGAATCCTAG
Organism: Bombyx mandarina; assembly: GCF_003987935.1. The sequence continues at coordinate 3,032,221 of NW_021011509.1, read as the reverse complement.
CGGAGATCAATTCTCTGAGTATCCTAGTATTTCAGAGGAGCTTTGTGTGCTTAGTGCGAGTTTTATAACGTTCTCGATAGCGTAAAAGTTAACTAAAATTTACGCTATCGAGAACGTTAAAAAACTCGCATTGCACACAGATCCGATTGCCTTGCGCTGGTAAGAACATTACGGACTGATGTCGGAGTGCTTCCGAGAGTCTAAAACATTATCAGTATAACCTATATATTAATACGTGAAGCAAAAACTTTGTATCCCTTTTTACGAAAATTGCGCGGACGGAGGAGTATGAAATTTCCCACACTTATAGAGAATATAGAGATGAAGTGCACAATGCTATTTTTTTTTTAATTATGCATAAAACATACATTGAATCAATAAAGAAAACATTACACACACTATATACCATGTGTTTGACGCACACACGCATGCATACTATTTATTGTCAAACTTTTGTTCTTGACGTCTGTGGTCAAATTGAGAATAGATTAAATATTGTTTGTCTTTATTAATATTTTTTTATAATGTAGCCTTGGCGAAATTTGTGATTATATAAGTATATAGTACAATCATAATAGTGTACAAATTTACAATTTCAATTAATTATAGTCGAATTTCGACTACTGCGGGACCACTGGTCTATACTAATATATAAATCTACAGTGGTTTTTACGGATATTCCGTTATAACTACTGAATCATGCATCCAATTGACTTGAAACTTGATATCCATTTAGAAAATACATGTACATAATGGATAGGTTAATTACTTATATGAGTTTTGGACTCCCTACACCAGTTGCGGGGGGGTTAATGATGAGAATCTTTGTGGGGGTGAGATATAATAATGTTAATTTTAAAAGCCCAGCGAAGCGGACGGGTACAGCTAGTATGTATGTATGTTGGAGTATTTCCACTTTCGGGTAGCGACATGGTAAGCGGGCGGTCTTCGTAAGTCAATAACCAGAAATGAACTCAGAGCGTATATCACTCAGGAGCGTTCCGTCCGACACGGCGACTCGCTCGCTTCTGAGCTCGAGAGACAACAACGGAGCGTTTTTATAGCAAGGTATCGTGGTGGGACGATGTTGTTTACGATTATTATCTTGCACATGTTGTTTTCGATGAATGCTTGCACGTGTTGTTTGTCGTCCCATCTTTATTAGTCATGAACTAATGGTTTATAAAAACACGCGCCGACATATATTGACATAGCCATTAAGATTAACGTCTTCTTGCAGGGAAAGTCGGTATCGCCCACGCCGCATCTTATTTCAGTGCAAAAACTCAAAACGATACGGAGCTTGCAGAACTATTCCGGCAATATCATGTATGTAAAATATTTATTTATTGCGTACTAGTGGAATCCGGTCAAGTTTTTTTTTTATTGCTTAGATGGGTGGACGAGCTCACAGCCCAACTGGTGTTAAGTGGTTACTGGAGCCCATAGACGTCTACAACGTAAATGCGCCACCCACCTTGAGATATAAGTTCTAAGGTCTCGAGTATAGTTACAACGACTGCCCCACCCTTCAAACCGAAACGCGTTACTGCTTCACGGCAGAAACAGGCAGGGTGGCGGTACCCACAAGCGCGGACTCACGAGAGGTCCTACCACCAGTAATTACGCAAATTATAATTTTGTGGGTTTCATTTTTAATACACGATGTTATTCCTTCACCGTGGAAGTCAATCGTGAACATTTGTTGAGTACGTATTTCATTAGAAAAATTGGTACCCCCTGCGGGATTCGAACATCGGTGCATCGCTCAGCACGAATTTAGGCCACGACGACTTCAAAAGGGTCATTAGTGGTCCGGAGGGCTTTCCAGGTTCACCAGGACAGGTGGGTGAGCAAAGGCTCAGCCAGGAAGGAGGGGATTTGTTAACAGCTGCCCGAGCGTCTCTGGAGGAATCCTAACGAGTCAAGGATAGCTGTTTCGCGAATGAATCTATTCCGTTGTGATATGGCATATGGATAAGACCCATAAATTCGTTCTCTTTACAGTTTGGTCGTTTTATGCACCCAATACATTCCAAGTCGGGAGGGTGGCCTGCAACCGTTGTAGAACTCATGAAGAATATCAGCTCAGTCGAAGGGTTCCCGCGCTCTAGATTACCTCCGTTAACCAAACACGAAGTTGAATTCATCAGAGGTGAGTTCCTAATTTACAGATCTTTTCAGGGGAAACCAGCTTTGCTTTCTTCCCTGTTAATGTGGTTGTCAATTGAATACAAACGTGGCAGAGTATGCTGTAAGCCCGCACCGGTAAGTTTCATAATATTGATTATTTCCGATACAAAGCTCTCACGCTTTGCTCGGAGGGTTAGGAAGTAAAAAAACATTTTTATTGCCTTAGAAGGCAGACGAACCTACGTCGAGAAGTCACCGTAGCTCAAAGGCATCCGTTGAGCCAGAGATAACCATCATCATCATCATCATATTTTGTCCCAAAAAAAAAAAACGATAAATGCAAAACGCTCAGTACAAAAAAGTAAATATAATTGGCGGTCTAATCGGTAAGAGCAATCTCTTCCAGACAATCAAATAATATAATACATAAAATATGAAAAGCCTAATGAACAACTTAATTCAAAGAATATATTTTATTATATATGAACAGCCTAATGCTATTTAACACATACAAAAGAATAAAGAATTAAAATAAATAATAATCAAACATACATAATTTTTGTATGTATCATACATATTTTTGAAGTTAAACTTCTTTAGGCGCGTTGAGAGTACAATTTAACTCGAGACAGATTCGTTACGACTAGAGAGAAAAGATACGATTTAGGAAGAGCGAAAGTGAGAAAATAGACAGAGCGTCTCGCGAACCATGCGACCGTGAAGAGGGAGAAAGCGAGCTAGGTTCTTTCTCTTATACACATTCTGTTTACGGGCGTCGGACACTAGATGGTTTGTTATTAGTTTCTCATTGCTCCTGTAGATGGCAGTAACATATTAACTATCTTACATTAAATTTTTAATAAGGATGAAAAACGAAGAAAACCACAGTACTACACACCTCAAAAGAAGTTTCACTTCTTTCACGTACATCAAATTGCAAGTGCACCATTTTTTTCATACGCTGTGAAGTATCCGTAAAATAGATTAGTGATATGAAAAAAATCCACATCAGCTTAGATGCGTGATGATTTCGGCAAGCTTTTGATCATGATGCAACTCCTCAGGTACTAACGATTTCCTTGGACTGAACTACTACACCAGCTGCACGGTGAGAAAAGCTAAAGCTGGCGAGAAAAGGCAGGAATCCCTTGGTGATCTGCCAGAGTTGAACGCGATTTTCGAACCTTACCCTAACAGCACTGCGGCATATCCTGAATATTACAGCGTAAGCTATTCCTCGTTATTCTTCTCTACGCTTTCTAAGCTCTAGTGGAAAATCGAGACTTTTATTGGCTCGCACATACCACCACGAAGCTCCAACGCGGATGACAATTCTGTGTGTGTGGATCTGAACCAAACCAGTCTCTCAGAGCCTTCACCAATCTAGAAGACTTAATTAACTCTCCCCGTAAATTCTGATTATAAGTAGATGTATGTAAGTCTTCCCTCGTACTAAAATAGCCGCAAATTAAATTTATTTTTAATTTATTTATTGCTTAGATGGGTGGACGAACTCACAGCCCACCTGATGTTAAGTGGTTACTGGAGCCCATAGACATCTACAAAAATAAATGCGCCACCCACCTTGAGATATAAGTTATAAGGTCTCAAGTATAGTTACAACGGCTGCCCCACCCTTCAAACCGAAACGCATTGTTGCTTTACGGCAGAAATAGGCAGGGTGGTGGTACCCACCCACGCCGACTCACAAGAGGTCCTACCACCAGTAAAAATAGCCACAAATTAAATCAGTGTAGTTAAACCAAAAGACACTTCTCAGACTTTAAATTTCTTTGTTGCAGTCATACCCTGAAGGCCTGAGGGCGTTCATAGCTTGGTTCACGAAAAATTACGGAGTCCAAGACATTTTCATCACAGAAAACGGTTACACCAGTTACACAGATGACCTGAACGATTTCAACAGAATCACTTACATTGAGAAACATTTGGAGAAGGTATTTTATATTTATTTATATTTATATATTTATAAAGGTATTTTCGAAGTCGTCGTGGCCTATAAAAGGTAAGACGTCCGGTGTATTCGTGTATAGCGATGCACCGGTGTTCGAATCCCGCAGGCGGTTACCAATATTTCTAATGAAATACGTACCCAACAAATGTTCACGATTGACTTCCACGGTGAAGGAATAACATCGTGTAATAAAAATAAAACGCGCAAAATTATAATTTGCGTTATTACTGGTGGTAGGACCTCTTGTGAGTCCGCACGGGTAAGTACCACTACTACTTTTCTTTTTTTCTGGCCGAGGCCGAACCTCCTACGAGGTACTCGCGCCTATGGGGCGCGCCGGGTATGTGAGACTGGTCCACGACTGCGAGACCGCGGGGCCCAAGGACGTTTTCAGGGCCCTGCCCACTAAACGTCTCCCCTGCACTCTTCACCCAAGCGTCCTATCCCCTCTGAGGTCAGAACCCAGACGAGGTTAGGGGTTACCGTGGTAATTGGCCCCCTTTCAGTGGAAACTTTTTGATACACTGAGATGGTGGTCATTAATTTTACCCTCCATGAAATTTTCTATCAGTTATCGTCATCCTCGAGCCACGCTTGAGAACTTCATGCAAAATTCACTTTTAACTCACTATTCTTTAGATTCTACTTTGCATTTACGAAGACGGAGCCAGAATACACGGTTACACTTACTGGTCACTGATGGACAACTTCGAATGGCGTAACGGGTACACGTAAGTAGCATTTTGAATATCCTGTTTGTTGTTTTAGAAGAGAGAGCATCGTGTAACGAAAATGAATCCAGAAATAAATCATAAGGTTAATTACTGGTGGTAGGACCTCTTGAGAGTCCGCGCGGGTAGGTACCACCACCCTGCTTATTTTCTGCCGTGAAGCAGTAACGCGTTTCGGTTTGAAGGGTGGGGCAGCCGTTGCAACTATACCTGAGACCTTAGAACTTATGTCTTAAGGTGGGTGGCGTATTTACGTTGTAGATGTCTATGGGCTCCAGTAACCACTGAACACCAGGTGGGCTGTGAGCTCGTCCACCCATCTCAGCAATTAAAAAAAAAGTAGTACGTATTTTAAACTCGCACTGGTAAGTACTACCAGCTTGCCTGTATATGCCGCAGAAAAATTTTGCTGTCCAGCTTCTAAGGTACGAAAACCTGTGCACAGGACAATTGCGACTTTAACGCTGTGTGTCAAGGTGGAAATTCACGTTGTAAATATCTGTGAAATGTTTACAGAGCAAAGTTTGGTCTTTACGACGTTGACTTCTCTGACGTGGACCGGAAGCGCACTCCAAGACTCTCAGCCCAGTACTACTCATACGTTATCAAGAGCAGATCGATCGATTCTAACAAGTGGAAGTCACAGATGGAAGATACGAACGAATACAAAAAACCTATTGCCGATGTCGCATAAAATATTGTGAAATAAATATTTGTAATTTTTCATTATTATTAAAACAACAGACGATTTGATTCTTTATTATTTCATTTTTATTAATTCAATTATTAACAGTACATAAACATCGCATAAAATATTGTTGTTGAAATAAAAAAGACGTGTGGCACTCGGAGACTGCCGCGGTAAAGCTGTTGCATAGCATTTTTTATCAACTTAAGCAATTATAAATTGACAATAATAATTTAATATTAAAACGACAATAAAATAAGATCCGGCGAGAAACTCAGTGGGCTAACTTTCAATGAACCTGCTACATTGTGAGTATTCCATTTTGACAGCGCACTCACTAGAGGGCGCTACATGGGATAGAGACACGCCCTTGGATGCTAGTTCTAACTCTCATTCGCCCAGAATCAACAGTTTAGCTAGTTTATTTTTAATGCCACTCCAATCACTGAATGAGTAGTAGGAGTAGTAATAAAATTCTTCGACTAAGCGATAGAAAATGGCATGCGATTCGTTCACGGCTTAAGATCGCACGATGCGGCGATTTTAAGGCGAATCGAATTATCTGACAGAACATTGCGACTTTATTCATAAGGCAATTGATAACAGCGCGGGAATTGTTGATCGGCCTGCAGTAATTTTTATGACGCTTACATAAAACATCCCATCCCAGTACATTTTTGAAAATTTGATGTATGTTCGTAAACATATTGAGGAGTTTCCTAAAAAGTCGGACATACATAATAGAAATACTAGGAACAAACACAAGCTTGTTGTGCCGATGAGTAGGTTACATAAGATACGAAATTCATTCGGGTGTTTGTCTGTGCGCCTGTACAACAAAATCCCACAAGATGTTCAGAACCTACATATACATAGGTTTAAGAAAACTATTAAAGAACATCTGTGCAATAAAGCTTACTATAAAGTCAATGATTATCTAGAAGATTGCACAAAGTGGCAATGAGTTGCTCGTTTCGGGCATTTTAATATTGCAGTAATTGTTACGTTATAATACTCATTGCAAAAAAAATCATATTTAAAAAAAATCTAATATAAAAATAAATAAAATTTTCGAATTAAAAAAATAATAAGAAGGACATGCCCGCTGAGTTTCTTGCCAATTCTTCTCAGGACGGAGGCTAGTTCTTGTGAATTGGCGGTAGTTCTTTTGACGTTCAACAAGTATGTACTTTCATTTATGTTGAATAAA
>NW_021011509.1:2983067-3024264 GCF_003987935.1 Bombyx mandarina | reverse complement strand
CGCGTACCGCTTCAACAAAGCGCGGCATCTCTTCAGTCTCAGGTCCATTAGACGAGCATTCAAACGATGTCCTGTTTTTCTTCGATATGCCCGAAGCCCTAAGTCTTCATTTAACACCCTTTTCACCGTGGTTCTGCTTAACCCCATCTGAAGGGCCAACAGTTTCTACTTACGTTTGGGATTTCTTTGAATTCGCGCCTTCACAGCTTTTATCACTGCTGGAGTCCTAACAGACCAAGGGCGACCACTTCTTGACCTGTCATCTACACTAGAGTCTTCATTGTATCGTTTGATGGTACGATAAACGAATCTTTTGGTTATATTCAAATTTTTCAGTATGTTAAAAATTTGAATTGGCAACCGCAACGATGCAACGCAATAACTGCAACACGGTCTTCTTTAAGCGTCCACTCCATATTTAAAAATGAGTAAAATTCTAAAAGTATACATTTTTAGTTTCATGAACAATTCGAAATTCGAATTCAATAAACTTTTTTGTGGCCAGCATTCTAAAAGAAAAGTTTTTACCGTGTGACAATACTTATGACCTGACTAGTTATATATAAAAATGAATTGCTGTTGGTTAGTCTCGCTAAAACTCGAGAACGGCTGGACCGATTTGGCTAATTTTGGTCTTGAATTATTCGTGGAAGTCCAGAGAACGTTTAAAATGTGAATAAATATAAAAATGCTCGGAATGAAATAAAAATAACAATTTTGTTTTTCCTTTGTTGTGTCCCCCGTCGGACGGATTCCTTTTGTTTGTTTTAAGTTCATTTTATACAAAAGCTTAGGTCTTTTATTTATTGATTGAGGCACTACAAAATCTGCCGGGTCAGCTAGTAAAAGATAATTTACAATTATTTACTAATGACAAAATTTTACATATTATACTTAGACATTTAGGATAATTGAATTTTAATTTTTGAAAGTTTCACATCTACCACGTGTTAATTGCACACATTTATATTTTTTTTAGATTAATAAATCAACATAGACTGCAAAAGGAAACATAAATAAAAATGTACAGACAGTTTAATGAGTTTGCATTAAAAGCGCAATAAAAAAAGCTCAAAATCACTTATGAAATATTAATTAAAGTTTAACCTAACCAAGCTTTTGAGATACAATGTCTGGCCATGACCTAAGCTTTAAAATAATTAAAGAAGTCCGTTGCACTCTTGTGCAAGATCGCGACGCCAGATTTTAAGTCGTCTGGTTGGATTTTAAGTAACTCAGTAATATGAACAGAGACATTCTTACGACAGAGAATTGACGTCAATTAAAATCTGCGAGCAAGCTTTTTTAGTATTGCGTATATAGTAACTATTGATTGGTGTAATTTTTTTCCAGCTTCCGGCTTCCAGCTTTACGCGGACGGGTAGGTGAGCTCACGGGTTCAACCTGAGAGAATTTGCTAACACCAGCCCTAGCAAGAGCAGGGCTTCGCAGAGTCTACCACCGGATCGGAATCGCGACCCACTGAGAAAATCCGACGAGAAACTGGTGAAAAAGTCTGTTGTGTGTATGGACTACTGTGCTTAGTGCGAGTTAGTCCGCCGGATCTTCTCAGTGGGTCGCGTTTCTGATTCGGCCAGTGCTGGATTAACCATGTAGCAAGTAGCAAGAGTAGCAATTGCTACGGGCAACATTTCAATCAGCCTGATAATCAGCTCTACAAAAAGTCTTACGTATACAAGCGATTATCAGTTTTCAATTGTTAATTTCTTATCAAAATTATTCTATATAGCCAGAAAATCTCAACTCTGGCTTTTTGTACTTGTCAGAGCCTAACAGCGCCCATAGTAATTTACTATATACCCACAAAATTGTAACCTATAAATGGCAAATAAACGTATAGACTATTGATTTGTTTTTTTACCACTTTATACTTAAGAACCCATAGTAGATCAAGGGCTCTTTGAAGTAATTTGCTACGGGCCCCGCGCTTGCTTAATCCGGCACTGGATCCGGCGATAGATTCTGCGAAGCGCTGCTCTTGCTAGGGTCAGTGCTAGCAACACTCCGGTTTGAGCCCCGTGAGCTCACCTACACACGTTAGGGTGAAGCTGAAATAGCCTCTCAAGGCTGTCAGCATAGGTAGGGAAAAAAATGTGCGAGTTTTGTAACGTTCTCGACAGCGAGGCAGTTTACTCAAATTTGTATGCAATTGGAACAGTGTATAGTGGCAAACGTACTCGGTGTTATTTTGTGAGTGCGAGTTCATATTAACGTTGTGGTCTCGTAATCGAGAAATTTTACCTCTCCGCTCCTATTTAGTTTATTTACTAACGATAATAACCTTTACATTAGACGCCTTCAGCTCTAACACTAGGAGCAGGCTTAGGGACCCCGGTAACCGTACTCGTCGAACTCGACAAAGAGCTCGGCGTGCAACCTAACCCATGCATAAGCCCGCTGAGTTTCTCGCCGGATCTTCTCAGCGGGTCGCGATTCCGATCCGGTTGTAGATTCATTCGCGAAGCAATTGCTCTTGAGTTGTTAGGTCTCTTTCGGAGGCGCTCGGGCAGTTGTTAGCAAATCCCACCCCTCCTGGTTGAGCCTTTGTTCGCCCACCAGTTCTGGTGAAACTGGAAAGGCCTTCGGGCCACCAGTAATCGTTCAATCATAAAAAAAAAGTAATTTTACCGAAATGAGTAACTAGGTACCACGAATGACCTATTTTGTGCGAGTGCGTGTTACAAATTAGTGAATTTTGACGTTTCCATCGAGTATTTCTTTAGTAGTTCTATTTTTCCAACTAGAGAGGCAAAAGTGTCGTACCATAGACCCTAGTCTTTATTTATGAAAAATGATAATATGGAGTGAAATGGATTTGATTAATTTGAAACATTAATCAATTGGCATGGAATGAAATGAAATGAGATGAAATAATATGGGATAAAATAAATCTCAGTAAAATGGTGGTTATTTACTGAGATTTTTTCAGTGGACTTTTTCGAAGACCTCGAGAAGCTACGTCCAGCTGTTTTGTTTCATTTTTTTACATTTTTGCACTTTCACAGATACTAAACAGTTAATAAATACACAATATACACATAAAAACGAGTGAACGAGGTGAACGAGCTCTCGGCCCGCCTGATGTTAAGTGGTTACCGGAGCCCATAGACATCTACAACGTAAATGCCACCACCCACCTTGAGATATGAGTTCTAAGGTCTCAGTATAGTCACAACGGTTGTCCCACCCTTCAAACCGAAACGCATTACTGCTTCACGGCAGAAATAGGCAGGGTGATGATACCTACCCGTGCGGACTCACAAGACGTCCTACCACCAGTAATTACACCAATTAATCTTGCGGATTTGATTTTTATTACACGATGCTATTCCTTTACAGTGAAAGTCAATCGTAAACATTTGTTAAGTACGTATTTCACTAGAAAAATTGATACCCGCCGGCGGGATTAGAACACCGGTGGTGCATCGCAAGTAACAAATGCACCAGACGCCTTAACCTTTAGGCCACGACGCGTATCCGCCCCCAATTAGGATTCCCTGTGCTATGGCTACTAGAGACTGATAAATGTTTACATATATTATATACACTTAAACATGATAATCATCCAGACAAAGAGAAAAAAATCTGTTCATCACAAAAAGTTTGCCAAAAGCGGTAATTGAACCCACGACCTTCAGCGCAACACCCAGGAGCACTAACTATTGCAACACAGAGTCCGTCAGAGCGTTCCTATTTTAGTGCTCTGTGGCACTGTTATCACCAAAGACGTACAATGATAGTGAAAAAATACACAAAAAATATCACAAGATTACTTTAATAAGTCATTAAATTTTGTAAATACATTTATTATGCATTCTTTCATAAAACTTACTAACAAATCAAATAGTAGATATTGGACTCTTTTCATTTTTACAAAATCCAACAAACGTGCTCTTAGTGCGAGTTTGGTAAAATAAATCAAATTGATCTAACAACTGCGCAAATCGAATTTACGTTCTACTCAGTGAAAAATGAAGAATAATAATTGAGGCCTATAAAATCGAAGGCAGCTAAACGCCTTAATGTCGTAAAATGGATTAACAATGGCTCTATCTTGTTTAGTTAGTTGAACACGCTTTAGTGTTTTAATGTTATAACAAATGCAGCTACTAGTGGTAGAACCTCTTGTGAGTCCGCACCACCGCCCTGCCTATTTCTGCCGTGAAGCAGTAATGCGTTTCGGTTTGAAGGGTGGTGCAGCCGTTGTAACTATAGTGAGACCTTAGAACTTATACCTCAAGGTGGGTGGCGCATTTACGTTGTAGATGTCTATGGGCTCCAGTAACCACTTAACACCAGGTGGGCTGTGAGCTCGTCCACCCATCTAAGCAATAAAAAAAAAACCTCTAAGAAATTCAGTTCAAAAATTTCATTTTTACTCTGTACTAAGTACTAATAAACGAAGTTTTATCATTTAAAATTCAGGTTATTAGTAATATTCTCATTCTTTATAAATCTGCTTTAAAATAAAGAATATCGTAGCTATTCGAACAGTTATTTCAGCTTCTCAAACCGGGAGTGTTGCTAACACTGGCCCTAGCAAGAGCGGTACTTCGATGGATCGGGAGGATCTGTAATGACGTGCTTAGGGCCGATTTTTGTAGTTTACCTGAATATTTGACAGACTTGGATTTAGCTGCCTTTGATTTTATAGGCCTCAATTGTGAGTGTGAGTCATTGATATATAAAAACCCAAGATACACAGTTTCATACAAAAGTAGCACTCGAACTGTCCCGAAACACTCACCAATTCTATCTACGCAGTTATAGTTAAACATATCTTTTGCAAATTCAACTTTACGCGCATTGTTTAAAGTTGTTATTACGAAGCAGTGTACAATGACCAATGAAATTTTACGACCGAAGTTAGGCGGCAGGACAGGACATGGAGTGGAGACGAATATTTGTATATTTTTTTTTTATTATAAGACATTGAGTTAGTATTTTAAGAGTTAGTTAAATTGTGTTCTATACCCATAATTATACTTTCATCTGAGCGTAAATATGTTTTTGGGTAGGACATGTGTACATCAATCTTTAAATCTTTTTTCTAAAACTTTTAATGCATTCTTAAGTGAAATGGTCTTTTTAACAAGTCTAGATTTTTCTTTCTTAAGTTGTTAATGACTTTCTCCTTGCTAATTAGCCTTCTGCGGCATTTTTCTTTTATTTTTTATTGCCCTTGTAGGCAGACGAGCATACGGCCCACCTGATGGTGAGTGGTTACCGTCGCCCATGGACTTCAGCAGTGCCAGGGGCAGAGCCAAGCCGCTGTCTACCGCAAAAGTTTGTGGAGTTCACTTTTTCTGTGAACTTTTCGAGGTGTATCCAAAATTGAGCCGTAGTAGTACAAGTAGAGAAAAGTACTTAGAGAAGTTGTAGGAGATTTGAATTCCTTGTTATTTTCTAAATAATACATTGATCCTGTACGACAGACTTCAGTATCACCGCCATCATCTGTTATATCTTTGTTGACTGACGATTGATGTCCATTCTCCGCATCGTATCGGGTTACGAGGAAAACTAAAATATAAAAGTTAGAAATAAAACATGCAAATAAAACAACTCGTTTTTTTTTTATGATTGAAAGATTACTGGTGGCCCGAAGGCCTTTCCAGTTTCACCAGGACAGATGGGCGAGCAAAGGCTCAGCTAAGAGGGGTGGGATTTGCTAACAACTGCCCGAGCGCCTCCGCGAATGAATCTACTACCGGATCGGAATCGCGACCCGCTGATAAGATCCGCTTGTTCAATAGTCACCCGTAATTTATACCCTACAAAAATCGAAATCAACCTTCTTAAAATAAAAAAAGTGTCATAAAAGACTAGGCAGTCATGAAGACTGCCGACAGAGTGAATTTTTTTAGTTTTTAACAATGTGACGGGGTTGGGTCAGAGCGACACTTCTGTCATTAGCATGCGGTATGTCGCGAAACGATAAGTTGTCCCTTAAGTAATCGATATAATAATATCATATTTACGAACTTTAAAAATAGCGTCGTATGGACGACCTCTTTTTCTTCTGGAATTCGATTAAGAACTATATCATTATTATAATATATTTTCTATCGTATGAATAGTTATTCAACACTAAATATAAAACAATTCAAAGTGCATTAAACTTATTAATTAAAACTTTAAGCACAATAAAAAAAAATCGACTCCATGGAATAAGAGCAGGATCGTTTGGATTATGCGACTAAAATAAAAGGCCTAGTAATAGTAGTTCTTACACGAAAAATACGGCCATTGAGATTTGCCGTATTATACTTGAACCTTTGAGTGAAGTTTTTAGACAAATTAAATCAAAATCACTTAATGCTCCCTATATTTAGTCATAAAAAAAAACAAATATAAATTAAAAAACTCTTTTGCTTACCGAATATACGATATCCCATCGTATAGTCGATAGCTTCGCCGAGCAATCTTGGCGGGCCCGGGAGAAGATTGCTGCCCACGGATATCGCCTGAGTCTTCGCCACGTTGACTTTCAACCTCCTGTCATTCAGGATGGCTATACTAAGAAATGTTGGATTCATTCATCCCCTGAATCAATAAGTTACCTTTGTGACATTGACGAGAAGAGATCGGGTTCTGCTGTTCTGGGACCGACTGCACAGCCATTTAGTAAATAACCTTTCTCTTATCTGTTTCGTGAAAAATCTATAGAATGTCTTATTACTGAAGCACTATATTAATATAATTCTTGTTGTTTATTATTAAAAAAACATTGACAACAGACAGCCTGAGACAGCAAAACAGCTGTCTACATATTACAATACAGCGAAATTGAGTATGTAAATATAGTGTCTTCGTCTATCTATATCTATACTAATATTATAAAGAGAAAAGATTTGTTTGTTTGTTTGTTTCGAATAGGCTCCGAAACTACTGGACCGATTTGAAATAATCTTTTTCCATTAGAAGCCGACATTGTCCCTGATGAACATGGCTACTTTTAAAAAAAAAAAAATATTTTTATTTTTTTGGTTTCATGTGTGTTTTAATGTTTCCGAAGCGAAGCGAGGGCGGGTCGCTCGTCTAATAATAAAAAAGGACTTTTCCCAAGACAATTGGGTAATATAGGTAATTATTGGTGGTAAGACTTCTTGTGGCTCCGCACGGGTCGGTACCACCACCCTGACTATTTCTGCCGTGAAGTAGTAATGCATTTCGGTTTGAAGGGTGGGGCAGCCGTTCTAGTGTAAAAACCTTAGAACTCATGTTTCGAGGTGGGTGGCGGTTTTGCATTGTAGATGTCTATAGGCACCTAACCACTTAACACCAGGCGGACCGTTAGCTCCTTCACCCATATAAGCAATAAAGAAATCTTTTAGCAGGAAACAGATAAAACAGCAATGGAACTAACGACGCTAAATAAGATACGCTAAATAAGATATGGATTTACTGGTGGTAGGACCTCTTGTGAGTCCGCACGGGTCGGTACTACCACCCTGTCTATTTCTGCCGTGAAGTAGTAATGCATTTCGGTTTGAAGGGTGGGACAGCCGTTGTAACTATACTTGAGACCTTAGAACTTATATCTCAAGGTGCGTGGCGCATTTACGTTGTGGATATCTATGGGCTCCAGTAACCACTTAATATCAGGTGGGCTGTGAGCTCGTCCACCCAGCGAAGCAATAAAAAAAAAAAGATAGCTCCAACGAGTGATATAAAATAATCTAAATTATAAATTGAAAAATAAACACGTTTTGAATCACAATGAAGCCACACGCTAATATTAGTGCTGCGTTTTTTACTTTGTAACAGAAGACGACATTGCTCGATAATGCTATTTATCACAATGACGGCACAGACAACGCTTGTTTTGTGGTACAAAAACTTTTAGTATAACTAATTTGGAAAATGTTATTTGAATTAAATAAATTAGCGTAGAGGAGTCTGGTCGGTATATCGAAGCGATGAAGGACAATGTCTGGATCGGATGGGTTGTGAATCCTCGACTGGTATTAATTAAAAATCATCATCTCTTCTCAGATATAGATTTTTCTGTCCACTTTTACCTAGTCCGAACTTCTTCACGCACAAGTTATTACAGTATACGCTACAATTTTCTAACCAACATCATATGATGCAGCTTGCTGACGAAGGCGGCTTGGGGCGAGATGAAATTTCCACCTGGCTTCAGATTCGGGGCTGCAACCGCTGCTTATCAGATCGAAGGTTCCTGGAACGTGAGTGGTACGTAGATTTTTTTTTTATTGCTTAGTTGTGTGGACGAGTTCACAGCCCACCTGGTGTTAAGTGGTTACTGGAGCCCATAGACATCTACAACGTAAATGCGCCACCCACCTTCAGATAAGCTCTAAGGTCTCAGTATAGTTACAACGGCTGCCCCATCCTTCAAACCGAAACGCATTACTGCTTCACGGCAGAAATAGGCGGGGCGGTGGTACCTACGTCAATGTGACAAAAGTAATGTGGCGGGCAGCCATCATACAACGCAAGATAATTGACAGATACCTGAATCTCGCTTACGACATTTTCAAGATAAAGCGCATATATACAAGTTTTTACCCTTTGTCGTTAAGACTCCCAAAGTAACTTATTGATTCAGAGGATGAATGAATTCAACATTTCTTAGTATAGCCATCCTGAATGACAGGACAGAAATAGGCGGGTTGGTGGTACCTACCCGTGCGGACTCACAAGAGGTCCTACCACCCAGTAATTACGCAAATTATAATTTTGCGGGTTTGATTTTTATTACACGATGTTATTCCTTCACCGTGGAAGTCAATCGTGAACATTTGTTAAGTACGTATTTCATTAGAAAAATTGGTACCCGCCTGCGGGATTCGAACACCGGTGCATCGTTCAACACGAATGCACCGGACGTCTTATCCTTTAGGCCACGACGACATCAATTTGTCTTGTTATCGATGACGTCACTGAGATAAGCCACATGACGCACATTTCCCACTCACAATTACCCTCACATGTTCCCGCTGTCAATTTTGCTTTTACTATCGTATCAGATAATGTTCTGGGTTTTGTTTTTCTTCAGATAAAGCCGAGAGCGTATGGGATAGGTTTACACATGAACATAAATATTACGTGGACTCTGGAAGCAATGGTGATGTCGCCTGCGACTCCTACAACAGGTGGAAGGATGATGTACGAATTGCAAAGGAGTTGAACTTACACTTCTATAGGTATGGTTGGTTTTTTTTAACTTACGCTGGCAAATGAGGAATTTATGGTTTTCCTGACGCTACGGCGTCTTCTGAGCCCATAAGGGTAGGTACCACCACCCTAGTTATGGCTGCCGTGAAGCAGTAATGCGTTTCGGTTTAAAGGGCGGGACAACTGTAGGACTGAGACTTAGAACTGATGTTTCAAGGTGCGTGGCGGCATTAACGTTGTTGATGTCTATGGTCTTTGATTACTCAAAACTAGGTAGGGCGTTCGTCCACCAGTCCAAGTCGATAAAAAAAATACCAAACTGAGATTTTGACAATTTTTTTTATTGCTTAGATGGGTGGGTTAAGTGGTTACTGGAGCCCATAGACATCCACAACGTAAATGCGCCACGCACCTTGAGATATAAGTTCTAAGGTCTCAGTTTATTCAATACAACGACTGCCCCATCCTTCAAATCCACGCGCATTACTGCTTCACGGCAGAAATAGGCAGGGTGGTGGTGCCTACCCGCGCAGACTCACAAGATGTCCTACCACCAGTAAAAATCTTCATACAAACTTCACGGTTTTCGTGAATACGGCTGGACGACAATCATTGATTATTTTTGTACTGTCTGAATAATTAAAAATAAATAATAGTTTGAAAAAACCAACAAAATACGCTTTTATAGAAAATCCAACAAAAACATAGTAAATAAATTTTAATAAATTTGAATTAAAAACAGTGTAAGAAAAAAAGATTTTATTGTAAAAAAAAACGTATAACAGTGTATTTTGTTAGTATTAAACTATTATTTATTTTTCATTTTTTAGTTGAATTTCAATTTTTTCCTTTTTTTTTCAATTATTTTTCAGTATTGAATTGTCATCGGTCCTTAATAAGCATACCAAATTTCGAGTTAATCCGACGTTTTGAAAGGGGTCAAAATCATGTTCAAAGATTCCGTTACATACATACACGGAATAGATAAATAAGGTTGGAATGGTAATGTAGGCGGGGCAAGCGTGCCACAGTTATGATTCTACAAACATAACTCGACCGATTCTTTCATTCACCGCGTTTAGTGCGCTTCCGACTATTTTGGCGAACAGATCTCCGGTTTATAGCGCCGTGTTGTGCAATTATAACTTGTAAAACAAAAAATCAGACCTTAAGTATAGAGCGAGGAGGTATATCTTTCGATCGGTAAGTCGAAATTACCATTTAATTACAATATTATTTGTCTAAAACATAAAAATATACTGAGCATTATGAAATNTTGTCATTATTTGACATGCGAATTTTAGTGCAGTGCATAGTTATAATATTATATAATTTACCATTCATTCATCCATAATTCAACTAATAATTAAAAATCCATTTATTTTCAATGTCATCCCTAAGAAAATCATTTATGTGATAATAATTTTCACTAATAAGATTACCTTTTAGGTTTTTTTTTAAATTAAAATCATCTAAGTCTGACAACTGAACAAAACATTGCGAAACAACGCATAACGCGAAATGAGAATGTTTCAAAAACCTCGAATGCTTCGCTAAATGAGAGTTCAGAAGTTTTATTAGCTACTGCTTTGGTAAAGGTGAAAGCGCCTAATGGAACCTATCATAACATGCGAGCTTTGTTGATAACCGAAGCTGCAGCCCAAACATTGGGATTAAAGCGTCAAAGATGCAAAGGGGTGATATTTGGTGTAGGCCAAAACGAAAACATCTGCAAAGTAAAGATAATAATGTAATGCTCCTCAATTAACAATGACTTCAATTTCAAACTAGAGGCGCTCATTATGAACAATTTAATAAAAAGTTTACCAAACAAAACATTTTCTAAGCCTGCGTGGTCATACTTGAACAATATCAATTTAGCTGATCCCGAGTTTTACAAGAGACGGCCAGTCGATCTACTGTTCGGTACCGATATCTACGCTAACATTATTCTGGGAGGAGTGATTAAAGGAGAAAACTTACAACAACCCATGGCTCAACAATCACAGTTAGGATTGTTTTTATGCGGAAGTATTAAAACTTATCAGTGTAATGTGGCTCTGAATAACGTGGAAGAAATACATAAATTTTGGGAGGTGGAAGAAATCCACGAATCGACGAATATTTCAGTAGAAGATCAGGAATGTATAGACTTTTACTGCTCAACAACAAAACGCATCGAATATGGTTGATATGAAGTGAGATTGCCTCTAAAGGAGGATTTAAAACATAATTTAGGTAAATCGAAATCAATGGCGATTGCTCAACTGAAAAATTTAGAACATAAGTTTAATAAGCAGAAGGATTTGGCACTCAAATATAAAACATTTATGAACGAATATGCTGAATTAGGGCATATGATCCCAGAAAACAACAAAAACATAAAACAAGAATGCTATATGCCTCATCACGGTATTTTACGTGAAGAATCTTCATCATCAAGCTTAAGAGTCGTGTTCAATGGGTCAGCTTCAACATCTTCTAAATGAAGTTTAAATGACATTATGCATAAAGGATCTAATCTACAGAAGAATTTATATGTTCTCTTATTACAATGGAGACAGTTTCCGTATGCATTTACCGCTGACATTGAGAAAATGTATCGACAAATTTTAATAAATAGCTATGATCAACGACTTCAGAAAATTGTATGGAGACAGTCACCAAAACAACCGATACAGTCATTCCAACTAACAACAGTCACTTACGGAACAAAAGCAGCACTATTTCTAGCAATGATGACGTTAAAACAACTGGCATTAGATGAACGAGACAAATACCCAGAAGCGGCAACAGTCTTAGAAGGATCCTTTTACATGGATGACCTTCTGGACGGGTGCAATTCTATAGAGAAAGGTAAAAAATTGATATCAGATTTAAAGGAGCTCTTGAAGTCGGGCGGATTTAATCTCAGAAAATGGTCATCAAACAAACATCAACTTCTCGAACAAACACAAGAATGTAACGATAAAACAATTTTTTACTTTAAGGTGGACGACACTTTGAAAACATTAGGCTTACGTTGGAATCCGAAAGAAAATCACTTTACATTTAAATGCAACTGCTTGAAGTCTACAACAAAACTTACCAAACGGAATTTTGCTATCAGAAATATCTAAATTGTTCGATCCACTGGCTGGTTAACACCACTTTCAACGAAACTAAAATTACTATTCCAAAGACTATGGAAGAAAGATTTGATGTGGGATGATTTAGTGCTTTTTATTTTTGTTTTATGATTGAAGTATTACTGGTGGCCCGGAGGCCTTTCCAGTTTCACCAGAACAGGTGAGCGAGCAAAGGCTCAGCCAGGAGGGGTGGGATTTGCTAACAGCTACCCGAGCGCCTCCGAAGGAGACCTAACAGCTCAAAAGTAGCTGCTTCGCGAATGAATCTACTACCGGATCGGAATCGCGACCCGCTGAGAAGATCCGGCGAGAAACTCAGCGAGCTGATTCATGGGTTAGGTTGCACGGCGAACTCTTTGTAGAGTTCGACGAGTACGGTTACCGAGGTCCCTAAGCCTGCTCCTAGTGTTAGAGCTGAAGGCGTCTAATGCAAAAGTTATTGAATCTGATGGATCCGTAAGGACGTGTCTAGGGCGTCGACGGTGACTGGCTCCTGCGTGATCAGCGGGGAGTAGTCAGCGGCGGCAACGATAAGGCGATTATCATGACGCATAGCCTTATCGAAGTGCCGTTCCGACGCTGACTTCATGTATTTCTGGATAGATTCGAGGCCCAGGTCGTCGTGTAGGTCAACGTTCCTCACGAACCACGGGGCTCCGACGGCTAACCTGCAAAAGCGGGATTGTAGAGATTGGAGGGTGTCTATGTGCGTGCGGGCCGCGTGAGCGAACACCACACTCGCGTAAGTCATGACGGGCCTTATGCAAGTTTTGTAAAGTGTCACCTTGTTCCGAAGGGACATTTTACTCCGCTTATCATGGGGTAGAGTCTACCGAGAATAAACGCGGCACGGTCACGGACTGATTTTATATGCGGGCGGAATCTCATCGATGCATCCAGGGTAACGCCCAGGTACTTGACCTTCCTGGCCCAGGGTATGGGTTAAATGATTTAGTGCCTGAAGATGTTCATATTGAGTGGTCAACATTGACGACAGACATCGATAACACCAACAATTGTACCATACCCAGGTGGATCTCATCAGAAGAGAATAATATTATTGAATTACATGGATTCTGTAATGCGTCCACTTCTGCCTACGCTTGTGTGGTGTACGGTCACTCTAAAAATCTACAGAACATAACGCTTCTAGCAGCCAAGTCGAAGCTCGTATCCCATAAGAAAGCCTTAACATTACCACGGATTGAACTTTGTGGGGCTCATTTGCTTTTTAAGCTCATTAAACTTATCAAAGCAAGTTTAAATTGTCGATTCGAGCTCTACCGCTGGTGTGATTCAATGGTCGTTTTAGGTTGGCTGAATGGAGAGCCAAACCGTTGGAAATCGTTCGTTGGTAATAAAGTTACTGCTATAACATCAATAATTCCAGCCGAGGACTTACTGGCGATCAGTTGGTAAACCATGCTTTATGGTGGAACGGACCGTCATGACTAAAAACATTTAAAAGAGAACAGGAACAATTAATATATAAAACAGAAGAAGAAACAAAAAAAAACAAGAAGTTAGTTCACGTTTTACAACATGAAAACAAAAAATATGTTATTGATTATTTATTACAACAATTTAGCACAGTTCTAAAAATTGTTCGCGTATTAGCACGGATAAGAAGAGCATTGACACCTATTGTGCAGCGTAAATAATTACCGTCGTACCTAACTTTACAAAAACTGCGCAATGCCAAATCAGCTATTATAAAAGAACGGAGTTTAGGTCCGATATAGAAAAATTAAACAAAAATGAACAAGTTGCGTCGAACAGTAAATTAATAAATTTAAAACCGTTCATCAATCAAGACGGTGTCCTACGTGTTGGAGGTCGACTAAAGAACGCGAACATGAGTGCTGAAATGAAACATCCCAAAATAATTCCTAACAAGGGCCGGTTAGCCGAATTATTAATAAACGAAGCACATGAGTTAACATTTCACGGAGGGCCTCGACTTACCTTAACAACACTCAGACAACAATACTGGATAACTAGTGGATACAATACAACCAAGAAACAGTTAAAGTCAACCAGGCTGCGCCATTCTACCATACTGGGGTAGATTATACTGATTTTGTCGATGTCAAGATCAACAAAGGAAGGGGTGTGAAAACAACAAAAGGATTTTTTTTTTATTGCCCTTGTAGGCAGACGAACATACGGCCCACCTGATGGTGAGTGGTTACCGTCGCCCATGGACTTCAGCAATGCCAGGGGCAGAGCCAAGCCGCTGCCTACCGTTTAATACTCTCCACAAGCCTCGTTTGAAGAAGGACATGTCATAGCGCTCGGGAAACACCGTGGAGGGGAAGCTCATTCCATAGCCGGATGGTACGTGGCAAAAAAGACCTCTGGAAACGCACTGTGGATGACCGCAGTGGCTCCAGGTAGTATGGATGAATCTACTCCGGTGGCGGGCGGTGCGATGGTAAAAACGAGATGCCGGTATCATCTCGAACAATTCCTCAGAGCACTCCCCATGGAACATACGGTACAAAATACAGAGGGAACCGAAGTCCCTCCGCAGACGGATACATTGTCGTATACGTTTGCTTGGTTACGAAGGCGGTATATTTGGACTTAGTTTCTGACTTAACGAGCTCAGCATTCTTGGCTTCACTCAGAAGGATGGCGGCCCGAAGGGGAGCACCGCGCCACTTATATAGCAATCAAGGCACGAACTTTGTTGGAGCCAACCGAATGCTACAGGAAGAATATGATACTTTGCGCCAAGTCTTTAGTGACAGTCTTTTGGCTGAAGTTGCAGAAATGAACATTGAATGGCATTTCAACGCACCCTCTTGGCCGAGTGCAGGAGGCCCGTGGGAACGAACCATGCAGAGCTTGAAGTGGTATTTAAAAAGAGTCGTAGGAGAACAAAAGTTAACGTTTGAAGAGTATTGCACTATCTTAGCACAACTGGAGGCCTTTTTTTTTTTTTCGGGCCGCGGGCCTAACGTCCTTCGAGGTCCCCGCGCATAAGGGGCGCGCGGGTATGTGAGACTCAACGATCTGCAGGTGTTGAGAGCAGATTGCGGGCCCAAGGATTTTAGGGCCCATCCAATAAACGACTCCCCTGCACTCTTACACCCGACGTCCGATCTCCGTCCGGGGTCAGAACCCGGTCAGAGTAGGGGGGTTCCCGCGGTCAACACTACAACCAGACACGCGGCGACAACTGGAGGCCTGTCTTAACTCTAGGCCATTGTGTTCTTTAACAGAAAACATAGAAGACTTGCATTACCTGTCACCAGCACATTTCTTAAATGGAAGGGTGGGGGTACCGTTATAGAAACAAAAGAGGACGCTAGAACTAGATGGCATTTGACCAACAGCATATTCAAACAGATTTAGCATAATTGGAAGACAAACTATTTAACACAATTAACAACGCGGCAGAAGTGGGTGAAGCCACAAACAAACATGAAGATTGGAGATATGGTGGTTATTCATAAAGACAATCTTCCGGCTGGAAAATGGCTCATGGGTAGAGTCATAGAAGTGTTTCCCGGCAACGACGGCTATGTCAGGGTGGTATCACTCAAAACAAAAAATGGCATTATACAACGACCTGTCGTCAAACTGTCTAAATTGCCCATTGAATCAGCTGAGCAAGTGGATAGTTCTGACTATAAGAAAAACAAAATGATTGTTCTTCTCAACCTACAAAACACAAGCAAAAACAATCAACTATTGTGTATGGTGATGGCATTAATATTTTTCATGTCATTATGCACCAGCGATGCCTGTAACATAACCGAGCTGAAAGGTGATCGATCATTATATTTTGAGCGAAGTAAAGGTGATGTGCGGAGAACATATTGTCTTGAAACAGTTGAATAACACTGGTCGTCTGTATCTAGAGCCAGGTTGCCTCATAAAGGGATCAGATTATACACTTCATATCCCTAAAACAAACAACAATAAGCTGGAGATTCAGTCTAACATTTACGTTCCAATAATAGATCCGATAAATAACATCATAAACAGCTCTCTTCTCAACACTGAGAACCTGAATATCAGCGAGTCTAAAGATTTGCAGAATGCTGTCTAGAAACTACACGTGCGTATTGAAGATCTAGAAAACTCCCCGCCAGTATTGGAGACTTCATTAACATCTCACGATATTCATCAATATGTGATAACATACATCATCGTCATTGTAGGAGTGCTGGCTACCGGCGTGCTACTCTGGCGACGACGACGGTTGAGTGTGAACCGGGCGATCATCTCTGACGGCATCGAGCTTCAACAGTATAGTGATTGTGAAAATGTAAATAGTGCTAAGGCAGGGTTTAGTGCACGACCTTCTGTGGTGGACCCTCCGCCTGGTGATGTGAACATTTATGCCAAAGTGTCAAACAAAGCGTGCTCTCCAATACCAAGAAAACCTATATGGACCCTAAGTTCTTAAATTTTATTATACTAACATTTTAATTTTATTTTTGTTTGTCTTTCATCCTCTTGTAAGCCGTAATCATCTATTTACTAACAATTATTTCATTAAACTATTTTGTTGCCCCGGAATATGTTCGGTGATATATTACACCTTTGTCAGCATAATTCGCATGACGCGTTAACTTCATTTCCACAAATCGTCAGTGCACGATCAACAACCGCGTCACCCGGGTGCATTCATAACATTAACATTTAATTTAATTTCTCTATATTTTAACAATAAACATTTTTAATTAACATTATCTTTAACTAACAAACTCACACCGCACCCTACAGTGCCCGGGAGTCGTTTAGTGGGTGGGCCCTAAAATTCCTTGGGCCCGCGGTCTGCTCCCAACACCTTGCCGATCGTCAAGTCCTACATACACCTCGTAGGAGGCTCGGCCCCCGGCCCTGAAAAAAAAAAGGAGTCGCCGTCGTTGTTGAAGAGTTCGACGAGTGAACTAGCCCATTGACAAAATCTCTCGCCGGATCTTCTCAGTGGGTCGCGATTCCGATCCGGTAATAGATTCAGCGAAGCACTGCCCTTGTTAGCAATTCTCTCAGGTTGAGCCCGTGAGCTCATCTACCGGTCCGCGTGAAGCTGAAATAGCCCCTTAGGCTACCAACGATTAGATGGGGAAAAAAGTTAGATACCACGGTCCTGTATACTTCTGAAGCAAAGCAGTATTGTGTTCCGGCTTAAAATTTAAAATGTAAGAAAGACGTTGTTGATTCCTCTCTTTTTTACCTACCTCTTTTAATAACTTCGAGGGGCTACAGTATAGGTAGATTCACCAAGCGAGTAGGCGAGCTCACAGGGCACAGTTTTGTCAGGAGGAAATCGCCGGACTTCCGCCCTTCACTGGGGATGGAGGGCGGGGCATGTCGGAGTCGAACCGACTAAATCCTCCTGTCGCTCAACAACCAGCATCCAAACCTCGCATGAGACAGAACTCATGAAAAGGCAAAGGGGGGAAAGTGATGTGTTTATTGCGGAGCACATCTCTCCCATCACCCTCCCCCTCGGGACGCAGCACTGGCGGTCGTCGGCACCACGACCACCAGCCCTCTCGGTCGGCAGGCTATCCGAAGCCCGCCTAGATGGCATCGGTTAGAATGGTCTATCCTACGGAATACCCCGCTGGGTCAGAACCAGCGTGGGTTGACGATAGCCGGCCTTCTATCACTAGGATGCTCATGCATAAAACGCGTGCAGAGCAGCTTGCACGTCGTCTTCTTAGGCCCCCTTCGCCGGTCCCCAGGCCGACATGTGAGGAAGACCCGAAACACTTAGAGGGCCAGGGCTTGAGCGAGATCCGCCTCCTTGGCCCCCGCTCGACGGCGGCGGGCCTGTGAGTCTCTCACGCGCCTCGCCGCCTCCTTCTGCGAGATGGTGCACTCGCAGAAGTCGAGCATCGCCTTCCACGACTCGTCGTCACCGAGCATCGATGCCACAACACTCGGCAACGACAAGTCGTTTCCTATTTTTGCGACACGGGGCACAGCCTAGCGAATATGTTAACCGTGGATTTAACACCTGTTTATAGTTAAATAANGGGCCTGTGAGTCTCTCACGCGCCTCGCCGCCTCCTTCTGCGAGATGGTGCACTCGCAGAAGTCGAGCATCGCCTTCCACGACTCGTCGTCACCGAGCATCGATGCCACAACACTCGGCAACGACAAGTCGTTTCCTATTTTTGCGACACGGGGCACAGCCTAGCGAATATGTTAACCGTGGATTTAACACCTGTTTATAGTTAAATAAATAGTTCTTGAGAATGAAGCCGTCAATCGTATTCGTTATTGTTATTATTAAATTTAAATTTTAATACACTCTGTAGCGAATTCATTAAACGGTTTAACATATGTATTCTGGCACGTTATATTTTGCATTAAACTATTATATTTCTGTATAATTTATGTAATATGAATATATTATATAAAATGCTACGGTTAGATTAAGTTTTTTTACAAATCACTATATTTTTTATGGCAAAATAATCACGTTGTGATTTCTAATAGATCTAATGAATACGTCGGCCATACGCCAGTGTTTTCATACGTAAGATCCGCGTAAGATAACGTAAGGCTGTGACTACATTACTACAACACACTAACACAAAAGCAGCTTCGCGTATTCGGATCTTCCTTCAAGCAACCCTCTATTATTCTCAGTCGTTTGCACTCTTGGCAGATTGGTCGTGGTCATCATTTCGGGTGGTGGTACGCTTCACCAGACGTCGCCATTCCTCGCGCACCGCGGCCCTTCTTGTGCACTCGTTGACGGGACCGTTTAGAGCTGCCTTTATCTGGTCGGTCCATAGTAACGGTGATCTGCCGCGCGATCTTGTACACTCAATCACGCCCTGCACCACAAGGCGCTCAACTAAGTCGTCACCCCATCGCGACACATGTCCAAAGAAAGCGTAAATGCGACCCTGAACGATGGAGGATAGACGCTGCTTAATGCAGAGTTCCTGTAGAATTAACTGATTCGTTCTGGACTCCATCCACGTTATTTACAACATTCTTCTTCAGCACCACATACCGAGAGCCCTCTTCTTCTCACTTTCTCTTAATGTTCAGGTCTCAGCAGCGTAAAGAAAGTCGAAGAAGTTGTCGTGGCCTAAAGGATAAGACGTCCGGTGCATTCGTGTTGAGCGACGCACCAGTGTTCGAATCACAGGCGGATACCAATTTTTCTTATGAAATACGTACTCTACGTTCACGATTGACTTCCACGGTGAAGGAATAACATCGTGTAATAAAAATCAAACCTGCAAAATTATAATTTGCGTAATTACTAGTGGTAGAACCTCTTGTGAGTCCGCGCGGGTAGGTACCAGCACTTGCCTATTTCTGCCGTGAAGCAGTAATGCGATTTGGTTTGAAGGGCGGGGCAGCCATTGTACTCTTACAAATGAGACCTTAAGAGCTCATGTCTCGAGGTGGGTGGCGGCATTTACGTTGTAGTTGTCTATGGGCTCCGCTAACCATTCAACACCAGGTGAGCCGTGAGATCGTCCACCGATCTAAACAATAAAAATAAATAAAGGGGAAGACCAGCGCTCTTACAAGTCTAATTTTAGTGTCTTTGGTGATATTTCGATTCCTCCATATTTTCCTTAGCCCGTCTATGGCTGACCTCGAAATAATGTTCGAAATCAGTGCATCCTATTAATGTATGATTGTACGTATCACGCGCAACCCTTTACGCTATGAGGCAAAAATAAATAAGTCAAAACGTGAAATGACCAAATTTGACACTAACCTACGACTGGAGAAAGTAATATAACCGAGGTTTATCAATAACAATAATACATTCTATCAGAGAAATGTTGGTGGTATCTTATGTTCTATGGTGAGTTCTTTTTATATTTTATTTTCTGGTTTCTTATATATGGACTTGGGTGTACTTAGTCAGCTCTTGCATGAGTGTTTTGGGTAAATAAACGTTAATAAAATAGAAAATATGGATGGTATAGAAGTAATAGTAGTTATCCCATGAGGTCAGGATAGTGCCTTCATCTGGGTAAAAGTCGGACAGATTTTATAATCACTAACGATTTTGTGATTTGACGGTAGAGCATAGTGTGAGCCCGGTCGGATATTTAGCACGGTTCTGCCTATTTCCATGATGTCTTTCGAGGAATGGGACAGCAGCTATTTAATACAATTGAGATGAGAATTCCACATCCTGTCCCAAGGTGTGTGACGCACCTATAAAACTGTTTACGAGCTTCTATGGGTATTTATAACCAGTTAACAGTTTGACACCAGATTGCTCTTGGCTCGGCTAAAGCACTAAAAAGATATGGGATAGTTCTAATAATTACGATTTGTCATTAGTTTCAGTTCATTCCTTCATCCGCTCTTGGCGAATAAGGAATTACATTTCCCGATATGGTTCAAGTTCGGTGCGGCCACGTCGTCGTACCAGATCGAAGGGTCCTGGAATGTTAGTGGTGAGTTTGAGTTTTAAAAACTAAAGATTATATTCATACTATTCCGAACAATTCGTAATGAGTTGACTAGATTTTAAAAAAACCTTAATTTAAACGAATTGTTTTAAAATTTCGTGTTACCTACCTGGGATTTAGCTTACACAGCACCTCGTTTTTAAGTACAATCGATGTAAAAATTCATTTTTTGGATGGGTTCTTACCACGAGTTCCATGTTTAGTAAGTTCACGATACTTCATCTCTGTGTGAGCGCCATAAGTAATCGCAAATTTTTTATTTCTTAATGGGGCATAGAGCTTATCTAGTAGTGAATGGATGCCGAGATGTGGGGTTTGGTTACTATCACACCATTCAGAGCACAATGTAGGATTGCTTCGCAGCACCAATAAGGCGCATTGTGATACTCTTGTATGCATGCTCACAATTTGCTCGTTAATGACGGTCGGTGGTCGCAGTATGCGGAGATAATTAAAGAGCACTCAGAGAGCTCCGTTTTCCGACAAATAATTCTGTCATCACTCAATTTTCGAAATCGCAATCTTTACAAATACTTTAAAACATGTAGACAATGTATAGGTAACACGTGGATTCTTCTTAAAACTGTTTCTTTCTTAGACAAAACACCAAGTATTTGGGACCATTACACGCATACACAGCCCTATAGGATCAAGGATCACTCCAACGGAGATGTAGCTTGTGACTCTTACAACCAGTACGAGAAGGACATTGAGATGGCCGAGCAGTTGGGACTTGATTTTTACAGGTAAAGAAAATCACTCAATCTCAATTCGTATAACTTTAATCCATTGGAAGGTTTGGAAATCCACAAATGGAGGATTAGTGTGCACTTAGTTGAAGAATCCATCTAGCTAGTGAAGAAGTGGCTAGTGATTATGCTTTATGTTTCGATATCAACTCGAACTATCTTAGTTTTTGGATCTTCTGTTCACCAGAAGATATGCGAACCGGATCTTCTTCAGACACATTCTCCCACGGCCAATTCCTCTAATGCCGTGTTTTTGTAGTACTTAATTAATTTTTCTTCTCCTAATTCTTCGGAAACTAGGCGTACTTGTGATATTTTTATTACTAGCTAGCATATTATCTATCTAATAATCTTGGACATTTTTGTAGGTTTTCTATATCCTGGCCAAGACTGTTGCCTGAGGGATACCGCACTCGCATCAGTTCAGACGGACGGCAATACTACGACAATTTGATCAACGGACTGCTAGACAGGGGGATTGAACCTATGGTCACTTTGTACCATTCAGATATGCCGAAGATATTTCAAGATTTGGGTAATATTTGAACTATTACTCAGTAAATTTCTCAAAAACTTATTGGTGGTAGGGCGTATGGTGATTTCACATTGGTTCACATCACGACTCTGCCTATTTTGTGTTACCTATTTGTACGGTGAAGCAGTAACGCGTTTCGGCTTGAAGAAGATTGGGCAACTGTTGTCTGGATGTTAAGCACAAGATCACGACACGAGTCCGGCCTTGATATAGTTTTGACTATATCCTATCATTCTTTAAAAGCAATAGTATTCTAACGGCTTCGCGCCAGGAGTTTTGATATAATTTTACAATACCATTTACAACAAATAATCGTGAAATTGATGTGAACTCATTTTAATTCTATATTAAATCTAAATATCTAAAGGATCTTGATGTCTAATAGGCTTCGTGAGTTAATCCACTAGGCTCAATAGCATTAATGTCATTAACAAACATTCCATTACTTGAAGTCATAACATCTAATTTTATTGCAGGAGGCTGGGCCAATCCTGAAATGGCACAATGGTTTGCCGATTACGCGGATGTAGCTTTCTCTCTGTACGGAGACAGAGTGAAGCTTTGGATCACGATCAATGAGCCTTTAGTTGCTTGTGATAGCAGCTTAAAAGCTCTTGGCGTCGTCGAGCCATTCTTGGCTCCATATTTGTGCACGAAGACTGTACTCATGGCTCATGCCAAAGCTTACCATAATTATAAAGATAACTATAAGCCGATGTATCAAGGTATTTCTTTGTTTACCCGAAGCTTTGCATCCTTATTGATTGGCTTGTGCCTTATTAGAGGAAAATATTTACAGAAAGATAAGAGGCATGTTTTATTTGTTTGTCATGATCTCATCATCTCGTTTTCACTATAGCAATGCCGCTATCGGAGTAGAGTTCATTCATACCATCTTAAGCCACTTGTAGACAGCGCTGCTCAACAACCAAGAGATGTTAGTGACATAGAATACCGATTTTTATCGTTGATACGTTTGAAGAAAGACATGTTGTGTAGCTCCAGAAAACTAGATCAGGAATCCTACCGGAGATTAATTCTCTAACTATCCCGATATTTCGGAGGATCATTGATCCGGTCGCGTACAATAATATATATATGACGGAGTGACTGATTCAACGGTGTTTTTAAAATGATGACGTCACTATTGCTGATGACGTCAACGACTCATGATGGTGCCACTGGCACCATTTTGTTAGTAATAATGGTGTAAAAATGGTGACGTCATTTTCGTCGTTGTTGTCATTGCCTTCAATAATGACAGTGAATAATACTCACTTTTCCAATGAATCCCATTTATTACATTCCAGTGTACAACGATAATATCCGAGAGCTCCGATCCGTTCGACTGCTCGAGCCAGAATGTATTTATGCGACAATAGTCACTCGTATTTATAATAGAAAGCTTAGTCATTAATTGTTATGAACACAGCCTTAAATAATTGCTTACATGCGTTGAACTTGCAATAGTTAACTATTAACTATATATAACTGACCAATTACGTCAATATTAAGGAAACGGTTAAATTTTACTAATCTTAGTCAACTAAATAGTAATGCTGCGCCGATACATGTATATATATATATATATATATATATTAGCTAGAGTTATATATACGTTATGTATTGACATAGCCATTAAGATTAACGTCTTCTTGCAGGAAAAGTCAGTATCGCCCACGTTGCATTTTATTTCGGTGCAGAAACTCAAGACGATGCGGAACTCGCGGAACTATACCGGCAATACAATGTATGTAATATATATATTTAGTGCGCACTGGTGGTATCTGGTCAAGTTGTTTTTTACACATGAATAAACGATTACTAGTGGCCCGGAGGGCTTTCCAGGTTCACCAGGACAGATGGACGAGCAAAGGCTCTGCCAGGAAGGACGGGATTTACTGACAGCTGACAGCTGTCTCGCGAATTAATTTATTCCGTAGTGACAGATTTTTGTTCTGAAGAACTTGTACTAAATACGTAACTGTATCAATTGATGCAATATTCAAACTTGGCACAGTTGTATCATTCCATGCGAGTACCCGAACCTCGGCTTCTTAGCCAGTAGGCCACGATATGGCAAGACCCATAAATTCGTTCTCTTTACAGTTTGGTCGTTTTATGCATCCAATATATTCCAAGTCTGGAGGGTGGCCTGCAACCGTTGTAGAACTCATGAAGAATATCAGCTCAGTCGAAGGGTTCCCGCGCTCTAGATTACCTCCGTTAACCAAACATGAAGTTGAATTCATCAGAGGTGAGTTCCTAATTTACCGGTGCTAATCACCTTATTCTCGAGAACTCGGCATTAAGCAGCGTCTTTCGGCGCTCGTGCATGGACGCATACTAACATTTTTTGGACATGTCTCCCAGCGAGGAAATGACTCCATAGAGCGACTTGTCGTTCAGGGCAAAGTAGAAGGCACCAGACCGCGTGGAAGGTTGCCCATGCGATGGACCGACCAGATCAAGTCGGCAGTTGGCGGCTGTTTGCATGAGTGTACCAGGGTCACCACAAACCGCAAGGAGTGGCGATTGCTCGTGAGGCGCATAACATCTGCCCACAGCAATGATACTGGATGACGACCACGACCGCTCTGACAAGAGTGATACGACATACATACATAATCACCTTTGAGGGGAAACCAGGGTACTTGCATCCCTGTTAATGTGGCTGTAAATTGAATATAAACGTGACAGAGCATGTTNTGTACCAGGGTCACCACAAACCGCAAGGAGTGGCGATTGCTCGTGAGGCGCATAACATCTGCCCACAGCAATGATACTGGATGACGACCACGACCGCTCTGACAAGAGTGATACGACATACATACATAATCACCTTTGAGGGGAAACCAGGGTACTTGCATCCCTGTTAATGTGGCTGTAAATTGAATATAAACGTGACAGAGCATGTTGTAAGCCCGCACTAGTAAGTTTCACAATCCTGGTCATTTCCGATACGAAGCTGTCGCATCTTGCTCGGAGGATTGGGAAGAATTATAATTATAATTATAAGAATTATAATTTAAACCGGCAAAATTATAATTTGCGTAATTACTGGTGGTAGGACCTCTTGTGAGTCCGCACGGGTGGTTACCATCACCCTGCCTATTTCTGCGGTGAAGCAGTAATGCGTTTCGGTTTGAAGGGTGGGGCAGTCGTTGTAACTATACTTGAGGCCCTAGAACTTATATCTCAAGGTGGGTGGCGCATTTTACGTTCTAGATGTCTATGGGCTCCAGTAACCACTTAACACCAGATGGGCTGTGAGCTCGTCCACCCATTTAAGCAATAAAAAAAAAAGAATAATATAAAAACATTTTTATTGCCTTAGAAGGCAGCCAACCTACGGAATTCCGTTCCTGACGTCGAGAAGGCATCGTAGCTCAAAGACATCAGTAGTGTCAGAGATTATCATCACAATCATCATATTTTATCCCAAAAGAACACAAAAAATACAAAAAAGTACATAATAATATAATGGGCGGTCTTATCGGTAAGAGCGATCTCTTCCAGACAATCAAACAATATACACATTAGTATGTTATCGCTGGGGTTCGGAATAAATAAAATTCTAACGTATAAATTAAAACTGTATTAACACTTAGAACACTCACAGAACATTTTAAAATTCTCCATTTCTTCCGCTTCGCTTCAGGTGATCCGTTCGCTGATTCGCTTCGAGTGGACCCGATTACTGACTGCGTGCCGTCTCTACAACGCTTTTATAGTCCATACGACATCCCTAGAATTATCGAGAACATTCCTCACAAGTCGAGTATTTTCGATATGTGTTTCCGCTATCTGACAATACATGGCGTTGTACTACTCGAGCGTTCTAGATGTTACTAGATCCTTTGATATTCGTTTCGGCTATTCGACGGCAGAAGGCGTTACTCTTACAGGCGAAACAATATTATTAATGTTAAATATAACATATTTTTTATTTAATATTTATGCTTATAATTATTATTAGAGTATTTTGACAGTCATTTGTGTTTTTAAACAATAAATTAATAATTAAACATCTTCTGAACATTTTCACATCAAAACAAAGTCTACTAAATATTAAATTATTTTAAAATAATAATTTTACTATTTTTCCCTTATAAAAGAATAAAGAATTTAGATAAATATGAACTAAGAATTTAGATAAATACATATACAATTTTTGTATATACCATACATATTTTTTGCATAACAATATGTTGTGAAGTTGCCGTAAAGAATTGTAGGGATATGATAACAATCCACGTAAGTTCAGATGCGTGAATATTTCGACAAGCTTTTTATCGTGGCGAAACTTCTCAGGTACTAACGATTTCGTTGGACTGAACTACTACACCAGTCGCATGGTGAGAAAGGCTAAAGCTGGCGAAGAAAGGCAGGAATCCCTTGGTGATCTGCCAGAGTTGAACGCGATTTCCGAACCTTACCCTAACAGCACTGCGGGGCACCCTGAACTATATAGCGTAAGCTGTTCCTCGTTATTTCTTTCTACGCTTTCTAAGTTCTAGTGGAAAATCGAGACGTTTATTGGCTCGCACATACCAACACGAAGCTCCAACGCGGATGATGATTCTGTGTTTGTGTGGATTTGGACCAAAACAGTCTCTCAGAACCTTTACCAATCTAGAAGACTTAATTAACTTCCCCATATATTAAATAAGTGTAGTTAAATAAAGAGATAATTCTCAGACATTTAAATTCCTTTGTTGCAGTCATACCCTGAGGGCCTCAGGGCGTTTATAGCTTGGGTCACGAAAAATTACGGAGTCCAAGACATTCTCATCACTGAAAACGGTTACACCAGTTACAAAGATGACCTGAATGATTTCAACAGAATCACCTTCATCGAGAAGCACTTGGAGCAGGTATTTTATATTTGATGACTTGTTGTTGCATGAACTCGTCCTGACACGGTTCATGTTTATCTGTTAGAATTGAAGTCTTCTGAGTATCTTCTGTGATTATAAACGAGTTATGAAAAAAAAAACTTGGGTTAGAGACGGGGTCTCCTAAAAAGACTTGGATGGTTTATGTGAACGAGGATATGCGAAGGATGTGAGCGCACAGATGACGTATGATATGAATGAAAAATGAAGACATACTGCATCAGCCCCACGTAGTCGGATAAGGCCAAGAACATGAAGAAGAAGACTTTCAATGCCCTTAAAGATGCTGATCGTACTGATGATGTTGTTTGATCTGAACCCAGCCCGCTCGTGGTAGTCTAGGGCTCCGGAAACTAGCACGAGGGGCCCGTCGAACACGTGCCGCGATCCGCGACGGCATATGTGTTTTCTTAATAAAATATTAGCCTATCACTCACCAGAACCGATGACCTCGTAGAACCACGTCGTATCATGTAGGATAGGAGGCTTCAGGGTGAGGATGTGATAAGAAAAGTATGGGATGATGAAACACCGTAAAACGTAACCGACACGCGCATCTAACTTTTGGACTGAGAAGTGACAGATTTGATGTCAAGTCGCGAACGCCCCGTCAATTTTTTATTTTTTTTTAAGAGATTTTATGACCTGGTAACTTAGACCTTTAAGTCATGTCTTATTTTACTTTATATTCTTAATTTTATGAAAAATGATAATATGGAGTGAAATGAAATGAAGATGATTAATTTGAGACATTAATCAACTGGGATGAATTTAATGAAATGAGATGATATGGGATGAAATATAATCGCAGTAAAATGGTGGTCATTTACTGAGATTTTTTCAGCGGACTTTTTGGAGGAACCCGAGAAGTTACGTCCAGCAGCTTTGTTTCATTTTCCCACATTTGTGCACTTTCACAGATATTAAACAGTTAATAAACCACCATTATTACACATTTAAACCTGAAGAAACACTAAATAGACAAAATAAAACAAATCACACAACTTCACTCCTCGCGTTCCCGCCAAAAAGTCTCTGCCCCGTCAATTTGCGACCAGTGTTGCCGTGGTAAAAACTCACAACTCACAGATTCATTTCGAACAGATGTCATCATTATCTCTGATATGTATGTAAACACAAATAATGTAAGAGACTTATGCGCAGTGTTTCATCTCCAAAGGGCTCGGTATTAAATCGCTTTCACTTGGCCGGGCCGGTCGGTTCATAGATAATCTAATGCACAGTAAATTTTAAAGTATCGAATTCGACGTTTAAATATCGTCTTTAACACGACTGCAGTAAGACCGAGATTCATATTGCCGACTGAGATTCTGTTGCCCACTGAGTTTCGCGCCGGATCTTCTCAGTGGGTCGCGATTCCGAATTGTTAATAGATACACCGAAGCACTGTTCTTGCTAGGGCTAGTGTTAGGCATAGTCTCCTGCGAGGAATTGGGGGAGGTGGAGGACCTTGGTCCTCCTCGTCTCTCTTCCTCTCTGGAGGCGCCGGAGTCCGACATAACCCGGTCCGCTACATCCATCCATCCATCCAACAACAACATCCGTCCATCTGTAAACAGCAAGCTATTGTTGAAAGACTCACCGAAATAGCGCTAGTGTAGGAAATGAAAATAGTATTGTTGCGCGCTGGGGCTCGCGATAAATAAAACTTCCAACGAAGTACAAATTAAAACTCTATTTAACACTTAAAACACTTAATGAACACTTTAGAATTCGTAATTCACTTCTTTTTGCTGTTTCGCTTCGAGTACATCCGTTTACTAACTACCTTCGTGTCATCTCTGCAACGCTTTTATAGTCGATACGATAACTCTACAATTATCGAGAGCATTCTCGGTAAGGCCAGTAGTTTCGATATGTGTTTCCGTTAATTGATAATAGATGGCGTTGCACTTCCCGAGCGTTCTCGATTGTACTAGTGCTTTTGATATTCGTTTGTGCTATTCGACGAAAGATGGCGTTACTCTTACCGGCGTAACAGTATGAATGTAGCATTTTTACTCAGAGTGAAGTGTGCTGGGTTGAAAAATTTAATATTTTTTTGTGATTTTTGTAGTTAAAAAATATGCACTGGTAAAAATATCAACTATTTGTTTTTATTACCATTAATGTGGGAAGGGTTTCTCTCTATCGAAATTTAGTATCCTACTATAATAGTTTATGGCGTTGTTTTTAAAAACTTTCCACTTGCTACTGTGGCGCCCCCTTAATTGGCTCTCTTTCAGCGGACACTTTTTAATACACTGAGATTACTTCTATCCTCCATTAAATAATTCTACGCGACATTTTCTATCAGTTATCGTCAACCTCGAGCCGCGCTTGAGAACTTCATGCAAAATTCTCTTTTAACTCACTATTGTTTAGATTCTACTTTGCATTTACGAAGACGGAGCCAGAATACACGGTTACACTTACTGGTCACTGATGGACAACTTCGAATGGCTTTACGGGTACACGTAAGTAACATTTTCAATATCCTGTTTGTTGTTTTGGAAGAGAGAAAATCGTTTAACGAAAATGAATCCTGAAGTCGTTGTGGCCTAACGGATAAGACGTCCGGTGCATTCGTGTTGAAGCGATGCGCCGGTGTTCGAATCTCAGGCGGATACCAATTTTTCTAATGAAATATGTACTCAACAAATGTTCACGATTGACTTCCACGGTGAAGGAATAACATCGTGTAATAAAATTGAAACCCGCAAAATTATAATTTGCGTAATTACTGGTGGTAGGACCTCTTGTGAGTCCGCACGGGTAGGTACCACCGCCCTGCCTATTTCTGCCGTGAAGCAGTAATGCGTTTCGGTTTGAAGGGTAGGGCAGCCGTTGTAACTATACTGAGACCTTACAACTTATATCTCAAGGTGGGTGGCGCATTTACGTTGTAGATGTCTATGGGCTCCAGTAACCACTTAACAACAGGTGGGCTGTGAGCTCGTCCACCCATCTAAGCAATAAAAAAAAAAAACATAAATTTGCATAAATACTGGTAGTGGGGCATATTTTAATAACGCACTGGTAAGTACAGTTTGCCTATATCTGCCGCAGAATTTACTACTGGTGGTAGGACGTCTTGAGAGTCCACACGGGTAGGTACCACCACCCCACCTATTTCTGCCATGAAGCACTAATGCGTTTTGGAAGCCGTTGTACTGTATGTACAACTAAGACCTTAGAACTCATGTCTTGAGATGGTTGGCGGCATTTAGGTTGTAGTTGTCTATGGACTCCGGTTACCACTTAACACCAGGTGGGCCATGAGCTCGTCCAACCATCTAAGGTATAAAAAAAATGCTGTCCCGCTTATAAGATGCGAAAACCTTTATACAGGATAATTACGACTTTAACGCGGTGTGTCAAGGTGGAAATTCGTGTTCTTTATCAGTTATAAATGTTTACAGAGCAAAGTTTGGTCTTTACGACGTCGACTTCTCTGACGAGGGCCGGAAGCGAACTCCAAGACTCTCAGCCCAGTACTACTCATACGTTATCAAGAGCAGATCGATCGATTCTAACAAGTGGAAGTCACAGATGGAAGATACGAACGACAACAAAAAACCTATTGATGATGTCGCATAAAATATTGTTGTGAAATAAATATTTATAATATTTTATTATTATTAAAATAACAGACTATTTGATTCGTTTAAGTACAACATATTTAGATTTAGTAACTCAAAACCACTCATGTTGCACGTAGGGATACCAGCAATTTGGAACG
The DNA here is from genome assembly GCF_003987935.1 of Bombyx mandarina. The sequence continues at coordinate 2,993,618 of NW_021011509.1, read as the reverse complement.
CCTTGTGGTGAGCGGTAAAATAGAGGGGAAAAGGGGTAGAGGTCGGACCAAATAGCGGAGGAACTGGGGATACCTGTCAGCGACGCACGCCACCGGACTGCAGGGCGGGATCGATGGAGACAGCTGGTTGACGAAATCAGCAGTGAGGGACCGATCGAAGAGAGAACTCAAAACCAGTCAACAGAAAACACATCCGGCGCAACAATATTCTTTGACGAGAAACATTTCAAAGTACAACTTGTTTAATGTAGGGTTATTATTGTCAAAATTGAAATTTGTTGTTCATTTTTAGCGCATAATTTCCAAAATTGTGTATTACTGTTTTCCGGAGTTATTATCGTTATAAATAAAGTATTTCTGTATCTTTTTATATGATTATTTTATCTTTTAACGATGTCTCTCTCAATCGAAGAGAGATTCATAACCCGATAATGTTGCCAATTAAACACTAACAAAATTAAGAATTGCACTAATAACATTTATTGAACAAACTAGTCAAGAGATCGTGAGGATAACGTCAGCTTACAGTCTGACGGTCGGTATGCGGGTGTTGGGATTCAATCACTTTAAGCCTACATATTGTTACGCCCTGGGGTTCGGGATAAATAAAACTTCCACAGAAGTACAAATTACAACTAATCATTTTTTTATATATAACTAGTCAGGTTATAAGTATTGTCACACAGTAAAAACTTTTCTTTTAGAATGCTGGCCACAAAAAAGTTTATTGAATTCGAATTTCGAATTGTTCATGAAAATAAAAATGTATACTTTTAGAATTTTACTCATTTTTAAATATGGAGTGGACGCTTAAAGAAGACCGTGTTGCAGTTATTGCGTTGCATCGTTGCGGTTACGCGCCAATTCAAATTTTTAACATACTNTTTGGGACATAGCTCTCTTTGCCATACTGATTCGCCTTCTGAGGTCCTTTTCGGAGGATCCATTACTAGCTATGACGGAGCCCAGATAAATGAAATCCTCTACGACTTCCAGGTTTAGCTTATTCGTAGTTTAATAAGTTATTATTGTTAGTAGTATTATTTACTAGTCGAAATATAAATTTTTAATTATCTTTTGATGAGAATCTTATATTAATGAGAAAGATATTCAACAAAAATAGTTTCGTTCTAATAAATTAGCATAGTAATAGTACAGTGAACTAGCAATTTATTTTGGTAATTCTGAATTTAAACAAACATATTGATGAGAAGAATTCATTTTTACTTTGCAAATTTGTAAATACAGGCTCTGTAGCAATGTACGGACATATAATAATATGAAGAAACAATAATAGCATCTACAAATATATATGTACTACGTGGTACTACATTTACTAAAATTAATACAACATTTATTAATTAAATTAATGAAATTGTGGTTTTAAAGTTTTAGGAGTGTATAAAAAATGGGGGGCGCTGAAAAATAATTGATTTTCAAAGGGGGCGGTAAAAGAAATAAGTTTGATAATCACTGCTCTAAGACAAACTTACTGGTTACTGGTGGTAGGACCTCTTGTGAGTCCACGCGGGTGGGTCCCACCACCCTGCCTATTTCTGCCGTGAAGCAGTAATGGGTTTGGGTGGGGCAGCCGTTGTAACTATACTTGAGACCTTAGAACTTATATCTTAAGGTGGGTGGCGCATTTACGTTGTGGATGTCTATGGGCTCCAGTAATCACTTTATCAGGTGGGCTGTGAGCTCGTCCACCCATCCAAGCAACAAAAAAAAAATTTTTTTTAGACACTAGCGACATCATGTAGCGGATGCCCCTAAACTTATGTGTTGTTAAAGTTAAAGTATTTAATTCTTGTATAATTTGACACAGAAAATAAAAAAAATATAAATCATACACGTCTCTATTTGTTACTAGCTGACCCGGCAGACTACGTAGTGCCTCAATCGATAAATAAAAGACCTAAACTTTTGTATAAAATAAACTTAAAACAAACAAAAGGAATCCGACCGACGGGGGACGCATCAAAGGAAAAACAAAACTGTTATTTTTATTTAACTCCGAGAATTTTCATATTTATCTACCTTTTAAGCCTTCTCTGGACTTCTACAAATAATTCAAGACCAAAATTAGCCAAATCGGTCCAGCCGTTCTCAAATTTTAGCGAGACTAACGAACAGCAATTCATTTTTATAGATATAGATAGATTATATAGATAGATAGATAGATTATATAGATAGATAGACAAATTGATTACATTTTATCAATTTGTGGTTTCTGAAAATTTACAAAATCCTTCATCAGTAAAAACAAAACGGAGGATAGGTAATATGTTACTGGCATCTACAGGAGCAATGAGACACTAATCGAAGCGAAGCCATCTAGTGGCCGACGCCCGTAAACATTTTTGTTGAGTCCTTGAGTTGCTTATCTATAACTAATTTATGTGTATTATCTATAACTACTACAACACACTAACATAAGAACTGCTTCGCGTATTCGAGTCTTCTTTCAAGCAACTCCTACGCTATGAAGCAAATATAAATAAGTCAAAACATGAAAATACCAAATTTTACACTAACCTACGACGCGAGGAAGTAATATAACAGAGGTTTATCGACAACAATAATACATTCTATCAGAGAAATGTTAGTGGTAGCTTATGTTCTATGGTGAGTTTTTATTTTTATTGGAATGCTCGTTATGGACTTGGGTGTATTTGGCCAGCTTTTGCGTGTGTGTTTTGGGTAAATAAAATGAAAATATGGATGGTATAGAAGTAATATTAGTTATCCCATCAGGCCAGGATAGCGCCTTTATATGGTTAAAAGTCGGATTTTATAGCCACTCACGATTTTTATTTTTTTCTGGTACGATTTTATTTATTACTTTATAATATTTACTGGTGGTAGGACCACTTGTGAGTCCGCGCGGGTAGGCTTATTTCTGCCGTGAAGCAGTAATGCGTTTCGGTTTGAAGGGCGGGGCAACCGTTGTAACTATACTTGAGACCTTAGAACTGATATCTCAAGATGGGTGGTATATTTACGTTGTAGATGTCTATGGGCTTAACCACTTAGCACCAGGTGGGCTGTGAGCTCGTCCACCCATGTAAGAAAAAAAAAATTGCACTGGGCGATAGAGCGTATTGTGGGCCCACTCGGGTAGTTGACCTATTTCCGCGGTGTTTTTCGAAGAACCAGGATGGTTCTGCCCCTGGCATTGCTGACGTCCATGGGCAACGAGAACTACTCATCATCAGGTGGACCGTGCGCTTGTCTACCTACAAGGGCAACAAAACAATATACAATTGAGGTAAGAATTCCACATTCTGTCATCACGTACGTGACATACCTATGAAAACTTTTACGAGTTAAGCCCATTAAATTTTTTATGAGGTTTTATGGGTTTTTATCATCAGTCAACAGTTTAATACCAGATTGCTAGTGGCTCGTCTGTTGCACTAAAAAGATATGAGATAGTCCTAATAATTACGATTTGTAATAAGTTTCAGTTCATTCCTTCGTCCGCTCTTGGCGAATAAGGAATTGCATTTCCCGAGATGGTTCAAGTTCGGGGCGGCCACGTCGTCGTACCAGATCGAAGGGTCCTGGAATGTTAGTGGTGAGTTTGAGTTTCAAAAACTAATGATTATATTCATACTATTCCGAACAATTCGTAATTTGTTGATTGAGGTCTTAGATTTAAAAAAAATACGTTTACTTTAAAAACGAATTGTTTTCAAATTTCGAGTTGCCTGGGATTTAGCTTACGCAGCACCTCGTTTTCAAGTTCAACTGATGTCTACTTCGATAAGGCTATGCGTCATGATAATCGCCTTGTCGTTGCCGCCGCTGACTACTCCCCGAATCCTGATCACGCAGGAGCCAGTCACCGTCGTCCCCCTAGACATGTCCTTACGGATGCATCAGATCCAATAACTCTTGCATTAGATGCCTTCAGCTCTATTACTAGGAGCAGGCTATAGGACCCCGACAACCGTACTCGTCGAATTTGACAAAGAGTTCGACGTGCAACAGCATCAGCCCGCTGAGTTTCTCGCCGGATCTTCTCAGGCGCTCGGGCAGTTGTTAGCAAATCTCACCCCTCCTGGCTGAGCCTTTGCTCGCCTACCTATCCTGGTGAAACTGGAAAAGCCTCCGGGCCACCAGCAAACCTTCAATCATAAAAAAAAACAACCGATGCTATTAAATTTATAAGTACATTTTTTGGACGGGTTCTGACTACGGGTCTCATGTTTAGTGAATCACGATACTTCATTTCCGTGTGAGCGTCATAAATAATCGCAAGTTTTATTTCTGTAACGGGGCATAGAGCTTATCTAGTAGTGAATGGATACGGAGATGTGCGGTTGAGCTATCATCCCACCATTCAGAGTGCAATGTGGGATTGCTTCGCAGCACAGCACTGGGATTCAATTCTGTCATCACTCAAATTGCGAAATCGAGCAATCTTTACAAAAACTTTAAAAAATATATACGATGCTTGGGTAACATATGGGTTCTTCTTAAGATGGTTTATTTCTTAGACAAAACACCAAGTACTTGGGACGATTACACGCATACACAGCCCCATAGGATCAAGGATCACTCCAACGGAGATGTTGCTTGTGACTCTTACAACCAGTACGAGAAGGACATTGAGATGGCCGAGCAGTTGGGACTTGATTTTTACAGGTAAAGAAAATCACTCAATCTCAATTCGTATAACTTTAATCCATTGGAAGGTTTGGAAATCTACAAATGGAGGATTTTGCACTTGGTTGAAGATGGATGGCTCGCGAATGTGGTTTCTGTTTCGATATCAACTCGAACTATCTTAGTTTTCAGATCTTCTGTTCATCAGTAGATATGCGAACCGGGTCTTCTTCAGACACTAGTTTCCACGGCCACTTCTCTAATGTCGTGTTTCTGTAGTAGTAGCCATATTTGGTTTTTTTTTTCTCCTAATTCTTTTGAAACTAGGCGTACTTGTACTTACGTGGTCGCGCTAAAAAAAATTGTGCGGTAGGTCGGAATTGAAGTTTTTTTTTATTGCTTGGTGGGTGGACGAACTCATAGCCCACCTGGTGTTAAGTGGTTACTGGAGCCCATAGACATCTACAGCGTAAATGCCCCACCCACCTTGAGATATAAGTTTTAAGGTCTCAAGTATAGTTACAACGACTGCCCCACCCTTCAAACCGAAACGCATTACTTCTTCACGGCAGAAATAAGCAGGGCGGTAGTACCTACCCGTGCGGACTCACAAGAGGTCCTACCATCGGTAATTACTACGCAAATTATAATTTTGCGAGTTCGATTTTTACTACACGATGTTTTATTCCTTCACCGTGGAAGTCAATAGTGAACATTTGTTAAGTACATACTTCATTAGAAAAATTAGTACCCGCCAGCGAGATGAATGTCGATCTTCACGACGATCTAAATTTAAAACCGTTACGCAAATACCTTAGGGCTGCGTCAGAATGCTACTTGACAAAGCGATGCGACACGATAACCTTCTCATCGTAGCTGCCGCTAATTACTTATAGAACCCTTAAGAAATGGATTAAGAGTGCGGGTAGTTGCAACAGTTACATTACATTACATTGGCTCCGATTAATTTTGCGTTTAAAATATAAATTTTCATAACATCGATATAAATTTATAATAATTTCCATTATAAGTGTATGTTTCTCAAGTGGAGATAACAGTTTCGCCAATAAATCTGCATTTCGTAGAATATTCTCAAAAATTCGTATCCTCAAACTATGGCTAAGTGCAGTGCCTGTGCAAGTGAGTTGAAAGCGAAGGAAACCTCAGTTGCGTGTTCTAGATCAACATGCAAGCTCCAATATCATTTGGCTTGTATTGGCCTTAAAAAAGGTGAGCCAACCTGGGTTTGCCCTGAGTGCAAATCTAAACAAAAACGTCGCGGTGACAACACTAATACGCCTGTAAAAGACGCTGCTGGTAGCAGTACCGAGTTCGTCAATATATACCCCAGGAATCGGCTTCCAGAATGCGGTAACGAAGAAAGTTCGAGTGATGTGGTTGCCACTATAAACGCAGAAGTTCAACTTGCAATCCAGCAAGCCCTACCTGGTTTTTTAACAGAGGTCACTACATCGGTCACCAGGGCAATCGAAAAAAAGTTTGCCGAGCTTGAAAACTCTGTGAAAACATTAGGTAACTTATACGACATCGTCAAAAGTTCCGCCGCCAAAAACTCAGTCACCATCAAAAAAATACAGTCAGAGAACACCAATCTTACCATACAACTGAAATCACTACAGTCTAAACTAAATGCTATGGAAGAAGCATCCCTAAAGCAAGAACAATGGTCCAGGCTTCAGAATGTCGAAGTAGTGGGGGTTCCTGAGAGTGCTGGTGAATCACTGCCAACTATTATAAATGGTATCGCGAAGCAGCTCAACATAAAAATTTGCCAACAGGAGCTGGACTTCGTCCATCGTATTCAAGCGAAGAGATCAGTAAAAGGAGCACCTCGTAATTTAATAATCAGATTCCATAGTCGTTCAAAGAAGGATGAGGTTTTGTCAGCCGCTCGGAAATGTCATGGTTTAACCTCGAAGGATATTGGAATGCAGGGTGAGTTAAGTAAGATTTACGTAAATGAGCATTTGTCTGTACATAACAAGCAATTATTAAAAAATTGCAAGGCAAAAGCTAAAGATTTCGGTTATAAATTTGTTTGGACAAAAAACTGCCGTATCTATACAAGAAAAGCAGAAAACGCAAAGTACATTCTAATATCCTGCGAGGAAGATTTGAAAAAAAAATATTGTAATAGTTCATTCTGTTCTAATAACAAAATATATAATTGCACTCATTGTCAATTCTTCCAAAATTAATTTTAATTCTAATGATTTTTATTTGTCGCTTGATAACAACAGTATCTACTTACCACAACATTACATTTCATACACACAATCATCTACACTTTACTTAATCACCCCTGCGCTCGTTTTGAATTATAGTGGTTATCGCGGTAAAATAACATTTTTGGTCCTCGACAATTTGATTGCTTGTTATCTTATTTTTAATAATACTATTTTTAAATATAAAGTCCCGGAAATTACCAAAAATAAATACAAATATATCATATCATTGCGGTATACAAGTACTGAATTTAAACGTAGAAAAAGGCGCGTGCAATATTGTTGATAAATTAAGTTTTATGTATCAAAATGTTCGAGGCCTAAGATCAAGAACAATAGATTTCTACAATAACATTCTAAACTCGGATCACGATATCATTTTGATCACAGAAACTTGGCTTAATGACAGTGTTTTGAATTCTGAGTTATCGGACGGTAGGTATGAGGTATTTCGTTGCGACCGTGGGTCGAACGGAGGTGGTGTTATGATGCTGTGCTCCCGTCGACTGAATGCGCGAGCGCGTACGGAATGGCAGCGCGATCATATCGAGTGCTTGTGGGTTACGGTGGACGGGCGAACAATAGGCTCGGAGCATAACTTGCATATAGCGCTGGCTTACATGGCGCCAGACCGAGCGTTGCCTTCTCGTATAAATAGCTGCCGACAATTGGTGTCTGATGTTGCCGTGTCGCTAAGGGACGATTTGTTCGTATTGGCTGGGGATTTCAATTTGTTTAATATTGTATGGGGACCTTCTGGGCCGACACATTTGAGAAAGGGTTCCATTGAATTGCAGAATGCTGGAATTGATTTAGTAAACCAGTCCTACTTTCTTGGTCTGCATCNCGTGCTGCGATAGACGACTGGCCGCGCAGATTGAAGGCCTGTATTCAAAATCACGGAGGTCATTTTGAATAAACTTTAGTGTTATAAGAATCTATGTTTTGTTAAGTTCATTTTGGTATATGAATGGTTACATAATGAATAAACTTGTTTCAATTATTTTACATTAAACATGTGACAGAATTTATGACCTGACTAGGTATAATAATTTATTTAGACGGAGCATGTTGCTGATAACTTTGTTTCTATAATCTGACGAAGCCATAGGTTTATTAGACTACCTTGCATTTTGATAATAAAATAAATAATATTTTACGATGACTAACCACCATTATAACTATTTAACACTTAGAGTACTTTACAATTCGTAATTCACTTCTTCCGCTTCGCTTCAGGTGATCCATTCGCTGATTCGCCTCGACTAGATCCGATTATTAACTGCCTTCGTGTTACTCTTCAACGCTTTTATACTCGATACTACATCTCTACAATTATCGAGAATATTTCCGGCAAGAACAGTTGTTTCGATATGTGCCTCCGCTGTTTGATAATAGATGGCGTTACACTTCTCGAGCGCTCTCGATATTACTAGTTCTTTTGAAGTTCGTTTCTGCTATTCGACGGCAGATGGCGTTACTCTTACAGGCGTAACAGTATTATTAATGTTAATTATAACATAAATATTTTTTATTTAATATTTATGCTTATAATTATTATTTGAGTATTTTGACAGTCATTTGTGTTTTTAAACAATAAATTAATAATTAAACACCTTCTGAACATTTTCACATCAAAACAAAGTCTACTAAATATTAAAAAATATGTTAAAATAAGATTGTCACGTTATTGATAACAAATAAATGTCAACGTAAAATAAACTAAACCATAAAACGCGTTTGATTATTGCCAATAATGGCGGTTTGCAGCCATAATAAATATTTAATACGCGCCGGTCTAAATGTTCGTTTGCACAAGGCGAAAAAAAACCAGCGAATATTTCGTAGGACGTTAACAGTCCACATCAGTTTATGGGCTCTAATAAGTAATATACAGAACGTTAGCCGTGACTATACTACTATCAGGCCCCTGAAATTGTGATACTCTAAGACAGTCTTTCTCAAAGTGGGCGATAACGCCCCCTGGGGGGCGTTTGAAACCTAGAGGGGGGCGTTAAGGGGCCCAGGAAAAAATTGGGGGTGTTGATGTGAGTTAAGGGGGCGCTGTAAAATTTGTAATTTCATTTACTTAATTTACCCATTACCGTCCAATGTCAAATAGTATAGTAAGCCTAAACAGCTCACTTATTGTAAACATTGTTTACTATTTTATTTCTATATAATAATAGGTTGGGGAAAAGTTTCTTCGCATTTTTTAAGAACATTCACAACATTTTTAATATAGTTTATTCGCATTTAACTAAAGTATGCCGGTACCATTTTGTTCGATAACTTTTTGCCATCTTGTAGGTAGGGACATGATCCCATTGCTATAGAAAATTTGGGGCTTCTGATCAAAATACCGCAACAATTGGTTTTGGCAGTCCTCTCGTGATGTTAATTAACCTGACACTGCCTAAAGAATTCTGAAGAGACCGAAACAGGTAGAAATCTGAAGGTGCAACGTCAGGACTATACGGCGGATGCATTAACACCTCCCAGCCAAGCTCTCTTAATTTTTGCTGAGTGGCTAAAGATGTGTGAGGTCTAGCGTTATCGTGATGAAAAACCACACCCCTTCTGTTGATTAATTCCGGCCGCNTCTAAATAACGCGGTTTGTAGGCAGCGGCTTGGCTCTGCCCCTGGCATTGCTGAAGTCCATGGGCGACGGTAACCACTCACCATCAGGTGGGCCGTATGCCCGTCTGCCTACAAAGGCAATAAAAAAATAATAATAATAATACTTTGGATCGTTTCTTTTGTAATTTTAATGTGGAGGTTGCTAAATCGGCATCTCCATTGGTTAAGGAGGATATACAACACACAACTCTAGTTATTAAGGCGACTGACATACAAGTTAAACCCTTGCAAAAGTGCTCTAGAAGGAAATATATGTTTAGAACAGCAGATTACGAAGTCATTATAGATACGTATGGTTGACTGGACTAGCTTAATGGCATCAGGCACAGTTGATGAGGCTGTTGACGTTTTTTACTCTATCTTGTATCGCATAATTGACCAATTTATACCAGTTGTAGACACAAGCATTAACGATGCATACCCTGTGTGGTATGATCGTGCCCTCATTAACTTGCTTAGGGAAAAACAGAAAGCTCATCGGCGGTGGAAACGTTATAAGAATCCATTGGATTACGATACGTTTTCAATGCTCAAAGGGAGAATGAAGGTTATGCAAAATGCCTGTTATCTTAAATATTTAGCACACTGCCAAAAAACCATTAAATGTAACCCTAAAATGCTGTGGTCATACGTTAACTCTAAACGTAAATGTAATACAGGATATCCAGGTATAATGACGTTAGACGACAAGCAGTTAACGGGTAGCGACGACATTTGTGCAGCTTTTAATTGTTACTTTAAGAGTATGTTTGCTCGGCCAACTTGTTCTAGTTCTGTGGCGGGTCAGGCATATACCGGAGTAGACTCTAATAACTTCGCAGGCACTTTCTCAGTCACGCAAAAGACAGTTTTTAAGATGCTTTCAAAGGTAGATATTAAAAAAGGTGCCGGTGGCGACCTAATTCCGCCATTTTTTGTGCTAAAATGTGCTGGGCCACTGTCCATCCCCCTGTGCATTATCTTCAACCGATCAGTTTCTGAGGGAGTTTTTCCTGCAAAATGGAAAGAGGCTAGTATAGTTCCTCTCCACAAAAAAGGTACTAAATGCAA